>JADMLD010000878.1:0-191334 GCA_017589585.1 Phylloscopus whistleri | reverse complement strand
CCAGGGATGTTTCAAAGCTTCAAAGTGAAATGCCATTCCCTGATTTGGAGGGGGAGGATGTTTCAGGTGGTACCCAGCCCCTGCCCCATGTCCCTCATGTGGGGTGGTGCTGGATCACCTCCCCTTCCCTGGGGGGCTCTCAGAGGGATTTTGCAGCTTTTCTAGGACCAGTGCCCCTTGGGAGCCACCTGCCTCCATACCCCCTCACTTTACCCCTTCTCATTTCTATGTCAAATGCTTCATCTCAAAAAAAGTCTTTTTTAAAATGTTTTCTGTCTCTGATTTCTAATAAACCATCGTTTTTTTTAAGCACCTGGGAGTGTGTTGGGGTACAAGCCCTGCCCTGGCAGTGCCCAGCATGGTGGTGCCGCTGATGTGTCCCCAAGCTCCCAGTCACTGGCACCTGTGATCACCCTTGGGGGGCACCCAGGTAGGGCTGGGACATGGGCACCTTCCCCGTGTGCTGGGATGGATCCAGAGCAGGATGCTCATGCTGCAGCCACCCCGTGTGAGTGCTGGAGAAGGGACAGGCAAGGATGGCGAGGTTGTTGTCACCTACACCTCCCTTGCCCCCACGCTGCTGCCCTGTCCAGCCAGGCCTGAGGGCTCCTGGCTCCCACCCATCAGCTGGCAGGCTCAAAGGCTGTGGGGACATGTCAGGTGTCATCTGTCACCGCACAATCACAGAGCGTTGGAAGGAGCCTTAAAGATCGTCCCTCCCATCCCCTGACACAGGGGGGACACCTTCCACCACACCAGGTCCCTCCAAGCCTGTCCAGCCTGACCTTGGACATTTCCAGGACGGGGTTTTCTCAGCACCAAAACACTCCAGCACGTGGAGTACTCCAGTATAAGAATCATTCCTATATACTGGAATTCCACGTAGATCGGGCATTCCAACACGCGCAGTGCACAGATCATACCCCCGGGGACCCTGCTGCTGCTGCAGGCCACCAACTCGGGGAAAAACAGAGCTTGCGGCACACCGGGCTGTCCCTGTGCCCCTCAGCATTCCCTGGCTAAGCCATCCCCATGGCAAAGCCCCATCCCGAGCCCCGTCCCTCGCCCCCCGGGCTCCCCCGGGCTCCCCCGGCCGCGCGTCCCCGGAGCGCCCCGGCGCGCACCTCCTCCCCCCCGCTCCTGCAATCGTGGCTCTCTCTCCCCGCTATATTTAGCCCTCCCCCGTGCTATTTCGCTTTCCTGGCAGGAGTTTATAACTGGCCGGACAGCCCCACCTCCTTTCTGCTTTCTCTCCCTTCCCTTTCCCCCTTTTCCCCCCTCCTCTCCGCTCCCTCCCCTCCCGGCTGCCCAGGACCCCCCTCCCCATGCCAGCGGTGCCCAGCTGTGCCCGCAGCCAGCCCTCTGCTCCGCCGGAGCCCCGGCCATGGGCCCGCCGAGAGCTGGTCCGGATCGCCAAGAAATTGGATAAGATGGGGCCAGGAAGAGCACGGTAAGGTGGCCGAGCTCCTCGGGGCGTGTGCGTGTTTGCACACGTCGGTGTTTGCACGTGTGCGTGTTTGCACACACACTGATTTACACGCGTGCTTGTTTGCGTGTTTGATTGTTGCTGCGTGGCTTGGGAAAGGCGGAGGGGGGCGGGGGGTTGTTTTTCTCACCCCTGGTTGTCCCTGGAGGGGCTGAGTGGGTTTAAGGGATGGTGCCTGTGTCACTCAGGCCTTAATAGTCAGCACCCAGGGGATTTCATTTTGCCTCTAATTTGGGGCTCTGCTGTGCCCCACTGCTCCCAGGCACTGGATTTGGGGGCAGGGGCGGGTTGTCCCATGGGTGGCAGCTCCAGACAGCGCCTGGCAGTGCCGGACTGTGGGCAACAGGTGCTTGGCCCCCAGCCTGGGCACCAACACCCGATCGGTGCCAGGGCCAGAGGCTCATGGACAAGCAAGGAGAAGCTCTGGGCTGGCAGACAGAACACCCTGAGTGCAGCCAGCACAGCCCTGCCTGCTGCACAAGTGTGCAGAGGGAGGGCAGGGGGTCACTGGCTGTTTCCCGGGTGGTTTCGGGGCTGCGTGCTGGGGGAGCCAGGATCCAGCCCTGCCACCCTTGTGCCAAGCGAGGATCCACCTGGGGATCCTGGTGAGCCGGTTGTGTGTGCCAAGCTCAGCCCTCAGAGTTAATATTTGACTCTTTCCACCGGCCTTTGCCCTGCCAAGGTGCAGCCTCCTGGCCTGGGGGGCAGCACTGCCTCTCCCTGGCTCTGGGCTTTTTTTGGGCTGCCCGTGCTTGGTGTCAGACCAGATCCCATAGCCCTGCTTGCTGCCAGGAGTTACCCAGGGTTGAGGGACAGGGGTGCTCCACACTCCTCCTGCTGCACTTTGGGATGGGACAGAGCCAGGCTCCAGCTACAGCACAGGAATGTCCCTGCACCCATCAGACCGTCTGATCCAGCCCCCCATGGTGGGAGTCCATGGAACTGTGTCCCTGGGCAGGGACCTGGGAGCTGCTGTCTGCTGGGCTCTGATACCGAGGAGGAGGAGAGGGAGGAGGAGGAAGGCTCCATGCTGGACTGTCTTCATCCCAGCTGCCACTGCAGGGCATCAGGATGAAATCCCAGGGCTTGTGTCCCATGGGCCTTCACACCCCTGGGTGGGGACACTGGGGGATCCCCCAGCTGTCCCCAGCTCCCACCAGCCCAGATTTTTCTTGCAGATGGGCTTTTCCCAAGTTTTAAGAAAAGCTCCTGCTACGAAGCTGGAGGCCTGGTGCTGGGATGGTCCAGCAGGTTTGGGTGTGGGACATTTCTATCAGTGGGACACAGAGGGTCAGGCAATCCCAGGGAGCAGCCCAGGGCTGCTTTGGGTTCTCCTGTCGTGCCCTTCCTGGTGCTGCCTGGTGCCTCCTCAAGGGCTCCCATGGCTTCTCCCTGCTGCAGGAAGGGGCACTGGATCTGCTCAAATCCCTTACCAGCTACACCATGACCATCCAGCTACTCCAGGTGAGGGGGTTTGGGTGGGGGAACACCCCGTGGGGTAGCCTGTCCCGTGCCCCCGTGGCAGCCAGCAGGTCCCTGAGGGTGTGTGTGTGTCCCTGGTGTGTCCCCAGAGCACACGGATCGGGGTGGCCGTGAACTCGGTGCGGAAGCACTGCTCGGATGAGGAGGTGGTGGCCTCAGCCAAGATCCTCATCAAAAACTGGAAGCGACTTCTGGGTGAGTGGTGCTGGGGGGAGGTGAGAATTTGGGAGATTACCCCAAATACCCCAAACCCCACAGACCCTTTGGGACCCCACAAACCCCACAAACCCTACAAACCCTACAAACCCACCTCATCTCCAGGATCTTGGGGTCGGTGATGCGGGTGTTGGTCCCGTGCGTGTGGGACCCAATACCCCAATACCCCAAACACCCCAAACATCCCAAATACCCCAAATACCCCAAACCCCACAAACCCCACAAACCCCATAAATCCCCCAAACCCACCTCATCTTGAGGATTTTGGGGTCGGTGATGTGGGTGTTGGTCACGTGCGTGTGGGACCCCAATACCCCAAATACCCCAAACATCCCAAACATCCCAAATACCCCAAACCCCACAAACCCATCAAATCAAACACTGTGTGTGGGACCCAAATACCCCAGACATCCAAACACCCCAAATCCCAAACCCCATAATTCCCCCAAACCCACCTCATCTCGAGGATTTCGAGGTCGGTGATGCGGGTGTTGGTCACGTTCGTGTGGGACCCCGAATACCCCCCCACAAACCCCACAAACCCCAAATACCCTATAACCCCCAGCCCACCAACACCCCCAAAGCTTCAATCCTCCCCAGGCAATCCCTGCACCTCAAGCCCTGAGCTTTCTGCGGGGATGGAGTGGAAGGAGTGCAGAGCCAGGATGTGCAGGCTCCTATAACCTGGAACACAGACTTTCCAAGGGCTTGTTTCCACTCTGGGACAGAGTGGTGTAAATCAATGTGTGCCCCACCCAGGGCTGAGCACCTCCACAATCATTTCCCTCACCCCAGGCTGCAGCTCTGCAGGTGCCCTGTGCTGGTTTGGGGCTGTGACTGTGACACCCAAATCCTTCCCCCAGAGTCCACCACCACAAAAAAGGAGAAGGATGCAGATGGGAAGAAGGAGAAGGACACAGATGGAGACAAGAGAAGAAGAAGGGGCTGGATGTTTCCAGCTGCCCCAGTGAAGGGGCGAAGCACAGCAAGAATTCAGCTGAGAAGCACAGGGAGAAGCACAAGGAGAGGTGAGGGCTCCTGCCTGTTGGGGGGCACCAGGGCTGATATAAGACCCCCTCTACTTAAGAGTTGGTCCTTAAGAGTTTATCCATCTCTGCCTGCCCGTGGATGCCAGCAGCACCTCTGGAGACCAAACTCTGGGACAGCACCAGGCAGAGACCATTTTTAATTTTCCCTTCTCTAATTATTCCTTGGATGTGATCAGTTTGGGCAGTGCTCATCTGACCCCTGCTCTCTCTGTCCCTAGGAAGCCCAGCAAGTGTGACTCTCATGCCACCAGCACCCAGGGCCACTCTGCTGACTCCAGCCCCAGGAGGTACTTGCTGAAGGATGCCCTGACCCTCATGCCAGGCACTGCCAGCCCAGGGGAGGCTTTGCTGGCAACCTGGGGTGGGGCTCAGGGCTGGGGGATGCAGATGGACAGGAATCCAGCTCACAGGTTGCCAGAGTGTGCTGGGGTTGCTGAGAGCTTCTCTCCCTTCCTTTGGGCCTCCGTGGTGAAGAGAGTCCAGTGATGGCCAGAGCCCCTCTGCATCCTCCAAGAAATCACCTCTGGATGGCAAGAAAGAGAGGTGGGGGCTGGGCTGGGTGAAAATGGGAGAGGCCAGACCCTTCCCCAAACCCTTCCCCCTCACTGGGCTGTGGTTGGGGGTGTGGACCCACCACTTGCCCCAGTTGCTGCCCTCTGACATGAGGTTTGTCCTGCCAGGAGAGCCTCTGCTGACTCCAGGTCCTCAACTGCCTCCTGCTCTTCCTCCCCACAGAAGAGACTGTCAGGGGAGAGGTAAGGAGGGGGTGTCCCTGAGCTGCTTGGGGATGGTTTAAGGGTCCCCCTTGGAGATGCTGTGACCATGGCGGGGGTGAGAAGTGGCCAGGAGCCCTGATCCTGCCACAGCTCTGGGATATTCCCTGGGAGGAGCAGATCCTCCCCCGAGGAGATTCGAGTGCTCTCACTGATGTGCTGGTGCTGAGGTCCTGCCCCCCGTCCCTGCCCCCTGTCCTGCCTGCCCCATCTCTGGTGCCATCCCCACTGTGCTGTTCTGTGCCACTGCCAGGCGAGCCTCTGTGGGCACCAGCCCCTCTCCAGCTCCCACCAGCTCCCGGAGAAACTCCAGTGACAGCAAGGAGGAAAGGTAGGAGAGAGGAGGGAAGGTAGGAGAGACCCACTCCACTTCCAAGGGACCCCAGCAGGTCCCTGTGGCTGTGCCAGGACCCCACCACCTGCCTGTGCCCCTCCGTGTGCCCCTGCAGAGCCAACAGCAGCAAGGCCAAAGCTGAGGTGCCACGAACCCCCAGCAGCCCCTCCTTCTCTCCCAGCCCCTGCTTCCTGGCCCCCTGCTACCTGACGGGGGACTCGGTGAGGGACAAGTGCATTGAGATGCTGACGGCTGCACTCCGCATGGATGGTGAGCAGTGCTGAGGGTGCTGGGCTGGTTCTCTCCCATGGGACAGTCCTGGCAGGAGCATTCAGCCCCAAAAGGAAAGGAAAGGAGGTTGTCAGGGTCGCTGATAAGGGGGGTTGGATGTGAGGATGTGTGTTTGTGAGGTTCAAGATGGGTGAAAATGGGTTTTTTTAGAGATGGAGTGTCTGGGGCAAGTACAGGGGGGAGAGGTGAGATTTTTTGGGGGGAGGTACAGTGAGACCTGTGGCTGGTTTCACACCTGAAAGTCACCCCTTAACCTCTCTGCCCTTTAGATGACTACAAGGAGTTCGGTGTCAATTGTGAGAAGATGGCATCAGAGATTGAAGACCATATCCTTTGAGGGGCTGGGGGTCCCCAAGCTGCTGGAGGGGCATAGGTGGGCTCAGGAGAGCTGCTGGGGACAGTGCTGCAGAGGGTGACAGGGAAAAGGACAGAGGGTGACAGACTGCCGTGCTCATTGCCTGCAGAGGGAGCCCAGAGCTCAGAGGATGCTGAGGCTGAGGCTGAAGCTGATGCTGAGCAAAGCATCTCCTGAGCACCCGCCTTCATGCAGGGTCTGTGTGTCCCCCTCTGGTCAGGGACCTGCCTTCATCCCTGGGGAATAAATCCAAACCCAGCCAAAGCTTTTTCCATGAGCCTGCTCTAGGTGTCTGTGTCTCCTGCCAGAACCAGTCTGTCACCACGTCCAGGCTGTGCCGTGCTGGCAGGGATGGAGCCACCTCTCCCCACCCCCAGCTCAAGGCTTGGGGTTCTCCTGGCCGCCCCCTGAGACCAGGACCAACCCCAGGGTGCTTCCCCTCCTGGGTGCACTTCTTGGTGCATCCTGGACTCTGTGCCCAAAGCTGCCACATCAACCTGTCCATATCCATATCCATATCCATATCCATATCCATATCCATATCCACATCCATATCCATGTTCTTTGGGAGGAGGGAGTACACTGATTGCTCTGTGAGCTTTTGTCCCAGCACAGGGCTTGGTGACAGTCCCTGAGCCCCTGGATGTTAGACATTCCAAGGCAGCAAAGTCATTTTCCTCCCCACATCTCATCCCTCCAGGATCAGCTGGATCCTGCTTCATCCTCTTAAATCCAAGACACTTCCCACAGGGAGGAAAACCCCACTGGGATCAGCCACCTCCACGTGACCGTGGGCCCTGCTGACAGCAGCACCCGAGCTGGATTCCTTGACAGAGCCCACATATCTTCCAGGAGCTGAAGAGCACGGACATGAAGTACCGCAACCGGGTGCGCAGCAGGATCAGCAACCTGAAGGACCCCAAGAACCCGGGGCTGCGCAGGAACGTGCTGTGTGGGGCCATCCAGCCCGGCCTCATCGCCCGCATGACGGCCGAGGTGGGCGCTGGGGTGCTGCCCGTGGGTCTCACCCGTGCTGCCTCTGTGCTGCTGGGTCATGGCTTGCTTGTCCCAGCACCTCCCTGTCCCACTCCAGTGCTGAATGAGGCACAGGGAGCGTTAGGGAAAGCTGGCAGCACTGCTGGGTGCCTTCAGAGCCCTGCAGACCCCCAGCCCATCACAGATCTGGCTGTGGGATGTCACACTGGGGCAGCAATCAGGCTGGAGTGTCCCTGTTTGTCCTCCTCAACCAGGGTCCACCACACAAATCAGGCTCCTTGGAAGCCCAGTTTCCCCTGTGGGGAGGCAGATCTCTGCAGGCAGCAGTTTTAGTTTGAGGATGGGGCGATTTTTTCATCTGGATGGGTCTGAGCTCTCCAGCCAGCACAGAGAGCAGGGCTGACCCTGTGTTGGGAGAGGATGGGGAAGGTGTTGGGCTGTGGCGCTTGGATGTGAGCAGAGCCACGGCCACACTGAGCCACCCTGGGCAATGCTGGTGGCAGGAGATGGCCAGTGATGAGCTGAAGCAGCTGAGGAACGCCATGACCCAGGAGGCCATCCGGGAGCACCAGATGGCCAAGACGGGCGGGACCGTCACCGACCTCTTCCAGTGCGGCAAGTGCAAGAAGAAGAACTGCACCTACAACCAGGTCAGGCCTGGGCCCCAGGGGGAACCCTCGGTCTGGGGGGGACACCAGGAGGGTCTGCACTGACCTGCTGCTGCTGCTGCTCCACTGCAGGTGCAGACACGCAGCGCTGATGAGCCCATGACCACCTTTGTGCTGTGCAACGAGTGTGGGAACCGCTGGAAGGTCTGTGACCACCTGGGGGGAGGCTCTGGGCAGCCCGACCCCTTTCCCAGCCTTTGGGGGTGGCAGAGCCCCCTGGAGTGGTGCTCTGGGGGCTGGGTGAGGGCTTACCCCCCTGCCCTGGGCTCTGCTTCTCCTGCAGTTCTGCTGATGCTGCTGGCGACTGGGCTGGAGGGAACATGGTGCAAGACAAGATGCTGTGACACCGCGCTGGGCAGCTGGGCTGGGGAGGAGGGGTCAGGGTGGCACCAGTCCCTGAACCCCAGCTCCTTGTTTTCCCTTGCACTGGGCTCCCTCGAGTATCCTGGGGAGCTGGCAAGGTCAAGTTCCTCGAGAAGGTCCCTGTGAATTCAATGGTTCTTCCCTGCAAACACCTGCCCTTTGATTGGGCTGTGCTGGGATCCCACTGGGAACGCACTCATTCCTGGAAAGGGAGACTGGTGCAACCTGGGTGGCATGTCCTTCCCTGAGAGAGACCTGGACTTGGGTGATTTGGGGGCAGGAGAGACATTTCTCCATGGACATGGGGTTGTGCCTGGGAGCTGAGGGTGGCAGGGGGCCAGGTTTTAACCTGAACACCTTCTTCCTCACCTAAGTGCACCCAGAGGGAGGGCATGGAGGGGACAGGGTGGTTGCAGCATGTCCAGATGCTGCTGGGGTGCCACTGTGTCCCTCTGCTCTGTGACAAATGGACCATCCAACCTGGCTTGAAGGCACTGTGTCCCAGGAAGGAAGGAAGGATGGCAGGGAGAGGAGTGAGGAAGAACCCTTCCAGACAGAGTAATAAAGGTGTGAACTATCTCTGCAGCACAGACTGTTTCCTAAGGTGGGCCTGGGTCCTCTGTCTCAAGTTTATAGCTCCTCAGCTTGAGCCTCAAGGCCATCCGAGATCCCTCACCAAATTCCAAGGTGTATCTCAAATCCCCCAGCCCCAGTTTGGGATATAACCATGGCTTGCTGCTCATCCATCACCTGCTTGGTGATTAAGCACCTTTAATTAAGGCTGGAGCAGCTCCCTGGATGCTTGGCCTGGATGCTGCAGGTTGCCCCATGGCAGGGCAGAACTTCCACCACCAGCAGGGAAAAGGCAGCAGGGAGCAGCTGGGAGACATCCCTTTGGAACAGGAGTTCTGGGATGGAGCCTGGTGGGACCAAGCCCATCCCTGCTCACCACCAGCCTCCTGCAGTGGCAGAGAGGTGTGGTGGGAGCACAGGAAGGTCATGGATGGGGATGAGGGTGTGAGGGTGCTGCTGCCATGCCTGCAGGAGCCAGGGGGTGAGAGCAGAGGACAGTGGAGTTATTAACCCATCATTAATTTTTTAATCTTGGGCTGAGGTGTTGATTTTTTTCAGTCAGTGCTGTTTGCAGCCAGACTTTGGTGCTGAACCCTCTGTGTTTGGGGGTCCCCACCACCCCTGAGCCCACTGAGAGAGCTCGGTGCTCGTTAACGTGCTGCAGTGATTAATGAGCCTCCCAGGCAATTCTTTATGCCTCTGCCAGTGCGTGTGGCTGCAATTAAGGAATACAGTGGGTTGCAGGGGATGAATAAAACATCAGTGTGACCTTGAGCTGTGAGGAGGGCACAGGACTGGCTCCAGGCCGTCCCCAGGGTGCCTCAGGGCATGTTTGCCTGGGACAATGTGGAAATAAGGGGGATTTGGACCTGTATTTTTTTTTTGCAGTCCAGCCTAATAAAGGTGTTTGAGTGATACCAGAGGAAGCCAGACTCCAAGCATGGATCTCCTGGCATCCCTCTGTGTCTTTCTGTCCCCCTGCGGACTTGTCCCCAGAAAAAAAATGTCACTTTGTGCCCCCTCCCCAGTTTGCCTGGGAACTCCAAGAGGGGGAAAGGGAGGGGCAAAGTGGAGAGCTGGGAAAGCAGGGGCTCCTCTGTGCAAGGATGTCCTCCCCACACACCCAGGGAGAGCTTTTCCATGTGCCTGGGCCGGAGGAGCTCATGGCCCTGAGGACTGCTCAGCCTCTGGGGAGGTGCAGTGTGTGTCCCCCTGCAGCCCTGGGGCAGGGGACAGTGAGGGGCTCTCTGTTTTACAGGCTCCATCCCCCAGGCTGAGCCTCTGAGCTGCTCCACAGGGAGGGCACAGACAACGTGGGTGCGTGAATTTCAAAAATCCAATTCCTAAACCTTCAGTCCCAAACTGGGGGCTGAGCCCCCCAGGATATCCTGCCACCCCCTCAGCTCCAGAGGTCCTTGGAGCTTCCCCTCTCTCCTCCCCAAGTGAGGGTCCCCTCCTCAGCTCCACATCCCCCAGGCTGCCCAGGAGGAGGAGGAGGAGCAGGGAAGGTCCCTGGCAGCAGGGAAGGTCCCATCCTGCCAGCCCTCAGCTCTCCCGTGTACTTTGGGCAGGTGGGCACTTCAGTTCTCATTTCTCACCAGTGCTGCAGAGAGGTGCACCAGCAAATGCTAACACTGCTCCCCTCTGCCTTCTGGGGGCAGGAGGTGCAGACAGGAGCCCTCAGAAGCTCTTCCACAGCTCCAGCCCCACCTGGGGCTGCTGGTCGTGGCCATGCAGGGATGGAGAGGCCCTTAGGGGGGTCCCTGCCAGGGGTGGATTTGCCCAGCACGAGGCTCCAGGTTTGGCTGCTCCAAAGCTTCAGCAGAGGCTGGTGCCTCTTCCTGCCTCTCCCTGCCTGTCTCTACATCAATCACAGAACCATCCCAGTTGGAAAAGACCTCCAAGATAATGGAGTCCCACTGCTCTCCCAGAACTGCCAAGCCCACCACCAACCACACGTCCCCACAGTGCCACATCAACACATCTTTTAAATCCCTCCAGCTGACTCCAGTGGGATGCTCAATCTTCTATCTGATGGAGTTTTTATCTTCAGCCTCCAACCTGCAACACTTTTAACCACCCCACAGAGTGTCCAAACTCAGCCAGGCTTCCCCGTGAGGGGACAGCCCCTACTGCTGCTGCCAGACCAGTATTCCCAATTCCTCAGGGACTGCCCTCAGCCACCTCAGGGACACCCTGTGCCACAGAATTTGGCACATGGTGAGTTTTATTTGCAATCCTGTTTTCCCCAGGGGTCACCCCCCCTGTATCCAGCCCCCCCAGCTCTCCCACAGCACGGGGCTCTGCCGCTGCCCTTCTCCCCCGCATTTTTTCAGCCTAGAGAAAAAAAATCAGCACTTCGCTGTTCTGTGGTTTCCTTGGCAACCCCATCTCCCCATCCTCTCACTTTGTGCACCTCTAACTCCCCCAGCCCCGGTCAGTGACCCCCAAAGCTCAGTGGCAGGGCCCTGTGCACAGGGATGGAGCAGGAGCTGCTGTGTCCTGTCCACTGCCAGGACAGCTGATCCTGGAGGGACCCTCAGCTTCCCAAGCACCTGGGCTTCTTGGAAAGAAATGGAGTAGCTGGTGGTGGTTCGTGTCTCTGAACTGAATTAAAGCAGTTTTGGAGCCGATCTTCACCTCTCTGCACAGGTCCTGGTGCTCCTGCTGTGCACAGGGTGCCCAGAGAAGCTGTGGCTGCCCCTGGAAACGTCCAAGGGCAGGTTGGATGGGGCTTGAAGCAACATCACCTAGTGGAAGGTGTGCCTGCCCATGGCAGGGGGTAGAAGGAGATGAGCTTTAAGGTCCCTTCCAACCCAAAGCATTCCCTGATTCCATGACTGAGCAGATTCCCCTGCCCATCCCCAGTCAATAGGCAATGATCCCTCAGGCACAGGAGCTCACTGCCTCCCCAGACCTCATGCAATATTTATCTGGTGACAGCCACGGGCTCTCAGCACGGCAGCAGCAGACAGGACTCAGATCTCCAGGGAAAACCTCCCATCCCTCCCACCCCTGCATCCTGGCTCCCTGCACGGGTGGTGACACCGGGGGGATGCTCAGCGGGGTGGGCACAGGGCAGGGGGACAGCCCTGCTCAGGAATTGGGCTGACTTCCTCCAAAGAGCAGGAAAACGCAGCGCTGGGGTGGTTTAGGGAGGGCAGGAATGGTGCAGAGGGTGCTGCCTGGGTTGGGGGCAGTACAGAAATCTCCCTGTGCCTTGGTGACCTGGGAAAGGTGCCCCATGTGCCTCCAATACTTGGACTCCAACAGCTCTTCCCCAAATCCCAGAAGGCTGGTCAGTGCCCCAAAAGCTGAGCAGACCCCGCACCAGCCTGAGACTTGATGCTAAATGAAAGCAAGAGCTGTAGAGACCCTAAATATTTTAGGGAAACCTCAGCTGCTGCAGACACTTTGAGCTGTGGCTCAGCTAAAGCCTTCCAAATTCTGGGCTTTTTATTTAGCTTTTTGTTTTAATAAACACCTAAGCACTGGTTTTACTAAGCACAAGGTGCTGCCCCTGCTGCAGGGGCAGGGGAACATGGGGGATGCAGGGATTTTGGTCTGGATTCCATAGGGGTGGTGTGGTGGTCTCTGAACACCAGGCAAGGGTACCCAGGACACTCCCAGCACTGAATGACACACAAATAGCACTGGAATAGGAGAAAAAAAAAATTGCTGAGCCTGCCAGTTCTAGTTCCAGCCTCAGGTTGGGATACAAATGGAATTTCCTTTCTCTTTCATTGTTCTGACTTGATGTGAGTGATACAACTGCTTTGGAGCAGCTCTGAAAAGTTTGTGATTGCCCAGGACAGGCACGCGATCCAGCCTGGATCTTCAGCCAAGCCAAAACACTTGGAGCCAAGCCAAAATACCTGGAGCAAAGCCATGCATTTGAGCTGGCTGGGTATTTGCTTTGGGGTGTCTTTCCTGAAAAAAATAAGAAGGAGGAAAATCAGTTTGCATCTGCAGCGTTTGCAGCCCTTTGGAAGGAAATGATCAGTCGAGGGGTATGGTTCTGCACACCAGGCTTTGTGATGATTAAAAGCATCAAAAGAGCCCAAACTGGACCCAGACCTTTGTTTCTAAAGTGAAATGTGTTGCATGGAAAATTACAGAATATACTTTTCCTAAAGAAAAACCCTGTGCCCTTTTTTTCCTGGCCAGACAGGTTTGCTGAGTCTGCAGAGCACTTTGATCTAAGCCTTCCTAAAATCACAGTGCTTGGCACAGAGCTTTTTTTCCCCCTCCTTCAGCTGAATACGCAGAGAACTGAGCAAAGATTCCCCCATTAAAAGCAAAAATCTCTCCACAAAATACAATTTTTGCTAACTTTCAGCTGGATTCATGCACACTGCTCAGTCTCACAGCCAGGATGGAGGAGATGACAAAGAAAAAAAAAGGAAAAAAAAAATGACAAGGAAAAAAAACTCCAGTAAATGCTGTAAAAGCATTTATTGGAGAGAACTGAGCAAAGATCCCCCCCATTAAAAGCAAAAATCTCTCCACAAAATACAAATTTCCCTAACTTTCAGCTGGAATCCTGCACCCTCCTCAGTCTCACAGCCACGATGGAGGAGATAACAAGGAAAAAAAAACTCAAGCAAATGCTGTAAAAGCCCCCAAACTCACTCCAAACCACACCAATTCCCATCTCTGCGCTTCCCACATCAGCAGCTCGACCTAAATATTGCAGAGAAAAAAAAAAAAAAAAAAAAAAAAAGAGATGTTGGCTTTTTGGCCTGATGCTTTTTCTTTTTTTTTTTATTTTTTTTTCCCTCCCTGCCAGGAGCTCTTGGGCGCTGGGCAATTAGGAGCTGTGCATTAATCTTGAGTGATATAATGAAGTGCCAGGTGGCTGGAGGACAGGGCTGGGGAGAGGGGGTGGGGAGGGGGGTGCTTTACAGAATAATGTGATTTAGGACAAATTTAGGGCAGGTAGAGCACACAAGGTGATGGGAAAGAGGATGAGGAGCCTGGGGGCCTCGGTGGGGTGTTCAGGCTCATCCCTGCTCTGTGATTCTCTGCATATAAATGTGTGGACTGGGCAGGGCTTGTGTTGCAGAGGAAAAAATGAATATTTGGAAAAAAATTATAAAAAATATTAAAAATTATATTTGCATCTTTTCTAACCCAGATTTGCTTGTAATGTCCCCAAAGTATCTTTTCACCATCCCAGAGTCTCCCAGCCCCACGTCAATTATTTATTGAGGAAAAATGCCCCAGCAGGGCAGGCTGGACAGGTCCCAAGCTCTTCCCTCAGCCATATCTGTGCCCCCTCGGGGAATCACGGAGTTCTTGGAGTGTGAGGGGACCTCAAACCCATCCAGTCCCACCCCCTGCCATGGGCAGGGACACCTTCCACTGTCCCAGGCTGCTCCAAGCCCCATCCAACCTGGCCTTGGACACTGCCAGGGATGGAGCAGCCACAGCTGCTCTGGGCACCCTGTGCCAGGGCCTCACCACCCTCAGAGGGAAGGATTCCTTCCCAATATTCCATCCATCCCTGCCCTCTGGCAGCGGAAAGCCATTCCCCCTTGCCCTGCCACTCCAGACCCTTGTAAATAGTCTCTCCCTGTCTTTCTTGACAGCTCCTTCAGGTACTGGAAGGCCACAATTAGGTGACCTCAAAGCCTCTTTTCCAGGCTGAACAATCCCAGCTGTCTCAGCCTTTTCCCCAAGGTCTCCAGAAGCCTGAAAGTTGGGAGCAGCTGGCGCCAAGGGCCACGTTCTTCCAACAAACCTCCTCGTCTGTCCAAAAGGAGAACAGAAGCAATTCAATCTGTGACAAGCCCGGAGCTGTGCCAGCAGCCACCGGCAGCAAACCAAACCCATTCCCTGCAGCAGCCAATTCATCCCCCAGCCCGGCAGGACCGGGAGCCGTCAGGGAAGCAAATGCTAATTAGCAGCAGAGTGCAAAGTGGCCTGGGCATAATTAGTGAGCCAAGTGCACCCACCACGGGGCTGGGGAAAGAGGTGAAGAGCAGGCACGGAGGAGGGACCCGCTGCAGCTTGCGGCTGTGACTCGGTGTCTTGGGTTATGGAACCAAAAATGTGTGTTCTGTTTCATCTGCTGAAAGCAGCTGGGGAGATGTTTTTCTTTATCTCTTGTAACTCTGGGAGGAGGGGGGTGGGTGCCTTTTGATAAGGGGCAGCTGTTCAAACCAGGTGGGGCAGTGTTTGTTATCTCTGTCACTGCCCATGCTCCCTCCAGGGGAATATTTTCTGCTGATGGACCATTAAGACACCCCTAAAAGCACAGACATCCCCAAACTTACCCTCCCCAAAACAGCACATCCACTTTCCATCATCCATTGTGAGATGCTCCACACAGTGGGGGGAGCCAACCATTCCTACCTGGATAAAAACTGAGACTCAGGAACACCAGGGATCTGGTTCCACCGGATTCCCGGAGGAAGACTGGGCCCTTCTCACCATCCCTGGACCCTTCTCACCATCACTGGGCCTTTCTCACCATCACTGGACCCTTCTCACCACCCCTGGGCCCTTTTCTCTCAGGATCATCTCTGCTCCAACAGAACCACATCTGCCCCTCCAGGAGGACTCACTGTGGGCTGCTCCCAACCCCCTGACCAACAGGGTGTCAGGTTGGAGCTCTGACTCTGTCAGGGTTTTCCAGGATTGTTGTTTGTTTGTTTGCTTGTTTGGTTGGGTGGTTTTGTTTTCTACTACATTTGTATTGTTAATATTCCCAGTAAAGAACTGTTATTCCTATTCCCAAATCTTTGCCTAAAAGCCCTTAATTGCAAAATTATAATTTGGAGGGGGTGAGGGGTTTACATTCTCCATTCTAAAGGAAACTCCAGCTTTCCCTGGCAGATACCTGTCTTTCCAAACCAAGACACTCAGGATGAGGGCACTGATGGCACCGGGGACAGGCGTGTCACGCTGCCACCAGCGAGGCTGTGACACTGGGGTGTGCGTGCTGGCATCCCTCTGATCCCTGCACCACCCCGTGTAGCCCTGGTTGGTGCCTGAGATGTTTGAGTTTCTCTGAAACTCTTTTCCCAGAGACTTTTCTGCCAACAAGAGACACGTTTTTCTAACTGTAACCTTTGTTTGCATTCCTTTCCCTACGAGGGACTTCTTGATGTCCCTCTGCTCTGACCAATGTGATTGAAGAAGTTTGTCTTTCTTCCACACCTTGAAGAAAGGTTCTTTATAAAACAGTATAAAGGGAAGAAATTCCTGGATGATAAAAATTGGAGTCATTTCAGCCTTCTGAAGTCAGAGTTCGTGTCGTTGTGACCTTGAACAGCCTCACCCTCCCTGCCCCAGCCCCCGTCCCTGCTGCCTCTGCCCGGCCGTTTTGCAGGTAAAACGTGACGTCTCCTCGGGGGCAAGGAAAAGATGTTTGGGATATAAAAACTCCTGGTGGTGGTGGGAGCTGCAGAGCCCAGGGAGGGAGCGTGCTAATGCCCTTGCATCTCTGCCGTGGTGAGTCATCCAGGCCCTCAGAGGACGCCGGCTGCGCTTGGATACGGGGAAGGTAGAAGCACAAGGCGAGGGGAAAAAAATTGCTTTGCTCAGAAAGTGTCTTGGTTACAGCAAGGAGTAAAAATTGTTCCCTTTGGCACCCAGCCTCAGCTCTGGTCCCACAGCTGTGGGGAGGAGGGGTTGTTGTGCTGTTGGGTGGGCAAGAAGGGCCCCGTTTGTGGGAGAAATGGGAACACTCAAGTCTAGAACATTCGAGTTGTTAATGGAGTGCAGTTATTTGTGGAAGGGAGGAGGATGGAGCTTTCCATCAGGCTGATGGGAAAAAATCCCTTCTGGGATTGGGAATTAGGCTGGAGGTTGACCTTGAAGGTGGTTGTGGGCAAACACTGCCTCCCTTCATCCCTGGCAACATTGCTGCTCTGGTGCTGCCAGTCACTCTGCCACATCCATATGGATGTGTGTGTGCTGCTCCTTGACAGGGACAGGGGAACAGGGGGACAGAGGGACAGATCCTGGGACCTGTGGCCACCCCCGACCAAGGTGAAAACCCAATTTAAAAACATCCTTTAAATCAACAACGTTTTATCTAAGCCAACACCTCCCTGAGCCAGGGCTGCTCCTGGTGTGGCTCTGCCTCCACCAAACCCGGCAGCAAGAAGGGATTTACACATCAAACATCCTCTCCCTCAATCTGTTGAAGCTGAAACCTTGGGAGAGAGGAAAAAAATCCGTTTCCAGCTGCTTTTCTCTCCATATAAATAAGCATCTATTGGCAGAGCATTTCCTCCCGCCTGAGGCTTTCATTGGACATCAGTTATTTAATATTGCTCTTTTAAATCCTCGTGTTTGGCTCTCAGCTGCTTCACCCGTCTCAGAGCAGGGATGTTGGCACTTTGTGTTTAGAAAGCAGATATCTGTGTTTAGATAGCTGGGGAAGAAGAGCTGTTCCAATCATTAAATCACCGCTTTCAATTTTTCCTTATTACTGGTCTGCATTTAACCACAGGCCAGGCTGGCCAAGTGCTCCCTGGGGACAGCCCAGCTGAGCCTAGCAGGTTTGCAGCTCTAAAAGGGGTCTTCAGAAAAAAAAAAAAAAAGAAAAAAAAAATCCCCAGTTTGATAATCAGAGAGGAAATCTTCTGTTGGAGAAGATGAAGCAGGAAGCCCTTGCAGAGATAGTTCATTAGTAAAAGATTGTAAGAATATGAAACCTACAAGAGTTATAGAATTGAAAGCAAGGTTTGAACTGTGGAATGTTGAGCAGGAAGACAGTGATTGAATTAACTGAGTCAATAGCCAAGGCTCCTGATTAAGCAATTCCCTTCCCCAAACAGAAGGGGTTTGGACTTCTCAGGTATCAGGGAAAAGGTGGTTCCTCAGGTTTTTAGTATGTAGATTAGCATGGTAATGTAATAGTCCCTATAGGCTGTATGTAAATGTTGTTGGTTTTTGTATCTTGAGGTGATTGGTTAATGCTCATTAGAATATTCATGATAGAAAGGGTTAAAATGGAACGTAACAGGTAATTCGGCCCCTTGCCCCCTTTTTGCCTTGCTCTCTTTGCCTGCTTGGATCCCTGCCCCTTTAGACCTTTCCTGCTGCTGTTCCCTGGTCAGGCTGTCCCCCACGACTAATAAAACCACGTGTTTCTTTGGACTTAAACAACCGCGACTTATTTCTTCACCTGGGAGGGTGGGCAGGGGCTGGGCTGGAATTGCCAGAGCAGCTGTGGCTGCCCCTGGATCCCTGGCAGTGCCCAAGGCCAGGCTGGACGCTGGGGCTGGGAGCACCTGGGACAGGGGGAGGTGTCCCTGCCCAGGGGATGAGCTTTAAGTTCCCTTCCCATCCAAACCATTCCATGATCCTATTATTCTATGACTGCTGGAGAAAGCCCCACCTGCTCCCCTGTCCCCCCAACACTTCCAGCTGGGATCTGGCAGATCCTGTGATTCCATAGCTCCTCACCTCCATTCCACCCTTTCTGTCCTCATTTTTACCAAACTCCCTGTGCAAATCGATCTGGGATTTTTAAAAATCCATTTCATTAAATTAGGGCGCTCCAGTAGCAGAAGCCATTTCTCAGCCACTCACTCAGACTTTCCCTTTTCCCTGGCAGCAGCAGCTCCTTGAGCCCAGCTGGTTTGCAGCAGCAATTAGCTCTGGCAGGGGTTTATTGCACCCCTGGCATTTAATGCAACGTTTCCCTTGTTGGGGCTCTCACATTGTTTGGCTTCTCCTGCAGGGTGAAGCCAGTTAGGAAGGAGAGAGGAAACATTTCCCAGGACTGAGCAGGCCTGTGGCTGGTGGGGACTGGGAGCTGGGACAGGAGGTTTGTGCAGGAGCTGAGCCTGGCTCAGCTCTGGGGGAGCTCTAGGAAAAGCTTGGGAATTTCCTCGTGCTCTGTTTGCCCAGTGGTGAAGGCAACACAGACCCAAAGCTTTGTGTCCTAACCCCACCTCTTGTCCCTTCCACAGAGCCACGAATGCCCCAAACCAGCTCTGAAATGGGAAGAAAGGGTTAGGCAGGGAAATTTCCCAAGTCTCTCCCAAACCCCTAAATTTCCCGCTAAACACCCCCCAAAAATTCCCCAATCCCCCTAAATTCTCTGCCAACCCCACCCAAATCCCCTTTGAATTTCTCAAATCCCCCCTAAACCCCCAATCCCTCCCACATTCCCCCCCAGATTCCCCAAAATTCCCCCAAATGGGTCCAGACTCCCTCTGGGAACGCCGTGCACACACGCTGCCCTGGGGCTCTGGATCCCAGCTTGGATCCAGCTGGGAATGCTGGGCTCCTCCCCTGGGTGGAGCCTCTCCCCATGGGCTGCTGGAATTGTATCAGCCCTGCAGTGAGCCTGGGTGGCCCATCAACAGCAGATAGCCCTGGAGTCTCTGCTATCATGTTTTGTGAGTACTTTGCTAGTTAAATAAAGAGATTTTTCCACTTTTCTCAAAGGAGACTTATGTCTCCCGAACCGGTTAGAGGAGGGGCATCTTGAATTTATTTTATAAAGAAAACCACTTCAAAAGTTTCCTCCCAAATTTGCCCTGAATCAAGACATATATTTATATTTATTTATGTTAATTTGTATTTATTTATATTTATTTATATTTATTTATATTTATTTATATTTATTTATATTTCTTTTATTTGGCATATCTATATTTATTTATATTTAGATAAGATTATATAATTTGTTATAATATATATTTTTATTTATTTTTACATTTTAGTATTTATTTTATTTTGTATTTTTACATTTTATGTTTATATTTATTTAGGAAATATTATACCATACATACTCTATTACATCATTATATTATATTTCTTTTTATCCCTATTTATTTATATTTGTTATTGTTTATATTTATTTGCCATATTGGATTTATTCCCATTGGCTGCCCCACCCTCCAGCCCAGCTTTCCTTGAGGAGCAGATCACACAGGGCTGGGAATTCTTCCCTGCTCTGGGGACAAGGGACAGGGACTGGACCCAGCCTCTCCTGGTCCTCTCCTGCTGGGAGATGCTCTGATGACCTCTCCAGGGAGAAATTCCAGCTGGAATTGCTGCCAGAAAGGAGTCAGAGACAAAGCACCACGAAACACCTAAAATCCATGTCCAGCATGCCGTGAAAAGCCAAGGCTGTGTCCCTGTGAGCAGAGTGACCTCCTAAAACTTGGAGTCCCCAAAGGGGACACTGGGGTGGCACTGCCAGGCCCTCAGTGGCTCCCAGGCCTCCAGCACCACCCCAGGTCATGTTTTGTGTTTGTTTTTCCACACCCAGAGCTCAGTCTGGGGCTGGAATGCTCAGGCACACAAGGAGAGCTCTGTGTGCCTCCCAGGGGATGAGGGGCAGAGCAGAGGGAAGGAGCATTTGCCACGCACAGGCAGGGTCAGATCATAAACCAGCTTTTCAGATCTGCAGGAAATTCTTCATCCTCCTGCACCTCCTTCCACAAACTGGCTTGGAGGGGAGGCAGCCCCTAAAGAAAACACATTTCATGTGGGCAAGGCAAAGCCAAGCCCGTGTTTGCATCTGGTTTGTAAAAGAAAGATGCTCAAAATGATCTATTTTTTTTTTTTCAATAAACCTGATTTTCAAGCCTGCTTCTCACGGGTGGATGCAGCTGCAGCTCCAGGGGTGCTGGTGGATGTGGTGCCTGTCACAAACCTGACCATCATTCCAGGACCTGCTGCCTGTGAGCCCACACTGTGAGGGGACACAATGCTGCCCCACAGCCAGGCAGCCACCCTGCCCAAACCAAGCACAGGGCATGGAGATCTCTGAGATAACCAGGAAAAGAACCTTAATCACATGTTTAGAACGCCCTGTGACCACCACTGCTCCTGTGCCATTGCTTCCCTGAGCTCCACATCTTGGCTCCTGGCAGGGAATGACTGGCACAGAAACAAAGAGCTGGTGGGAGCTGATGCTCTTTCTGCAGCTCCTGATGCCTCCAGGTCCAAATCACCTAAATCTCAATCCTCCAGCCCCAAACCAAACCTGATCCAAACCTTCCTGTGCTTTCCCACCAGGTTTCCACTGAAAGGAGGTTCCCTGTCCTCTCCCAGCCCCAACCCAAATCATCCCATGGACTTCTGCAGGAGCATGAAAAGGGGAGGGAAGACCCAGGGTCTGAGCCCAGAGCAAGAGGCACTGAAGATGCACTCTGTGATTTGGCACAGTTAGAGAGCAGCAGGGTTGCAGCTGACCTGGATTCCCAACATCAAAGACAACACTCACTTCTTCCCCAGCATCTCCAGAGCCGTCCAAGGAGGTGAATCGATGAGCTGAACAGCCACATGCCCATCCCATCAGCACTGGCACCCAGGGATGTGGGTGGTGGCAGGACCATCTCCCCTGCACTGGCTCAGAGCTAAAAAGCTGCAGAAAATGCAACATCTATATGCTGAGAAAGGAACCTGCCTCCTCCATGATCAGGGTGGCTGAAGGTGGCCAGGGGGGTTTTAGCCACATCTGGCATGGGTCTGACCCCCATCCTGTTGGGGCAGTGACAGACACTGGCAAATGTCCTGCCAGACTCACAGGAGACAGACAAACAGACCTTGTCCCTTGGGAAACCTCAACCTAACACTCCTCCCTGTCCCTTGGCAGAGTTACACGTGTGTCTGCCTGTGTGCACAGGGCCCTTGGCCCTCCAGCATGTCACACCAAGCCCCAGGCACCAGGACACCTGGTCCCCAAAGTTACAACCAGTCCCAAGCCACAGGACACAGTTCCCATGTCTCTGTCTCAAAGGACCTGCTCCCCTGTCCAGGAAAACCCAACCCCTCGGGGAGCCCAGGGGTCACATTGACACCAATTCCTCCCACCAGCAGCAAAAAGCTTTTCTTTTTCTAGCCTGGCTCTGCCTGGGAGCAGCATCCTCCCCTGGATCCCCCCCTGCCCAGGATGGCTCATTCATGAGATGACTCACAGATTGTTGATGTTCCCGGAGAGCATCGGGTGGGAGCAGCTCCCAGTGCCAGCTGAGGGGGGCACAGCTCGGGCTCCCAGCTCCCCCAAATCCAGGGAGAGGCTGCCAGCCCCCAGCTCCACTGTCAGACAGACACAGCACCGAGGGGGGCAGTGGGGTGGTGAGGATAGCTAAATAAGCAACAGTCAGGGGGGAGAAGGGCTCCTGCGGGGGGTGAGTTCCCCAGGGATGGGGGGTGATGCCCATCCTTCACTGCCAGCACGCCTTGGTGCCCACGAGCCACTCCCTGTCGCTGTCCCTGTCACTGCCACGAGGCCAGGCACGAGCCTGGGTGAAGGAAAGGGGCTCATTAACCCCTCTGCTGAAACAATCATCCCTTTGGGGGCGTTTTTCCTGGAAAAGGGTGAAGCAGCAGGTGCACTCACCCTGTATTTGTAAGGGGAGGCAGGCTGGCACTGTCACCAGCTGGAGCCCAGCAGGGGGACAGCCCCTCTCATGTCCCAGGAACATCTCAGGGATCCTGGTGGCATCACCCTCGAGGCATCACCGAGCTCTGGGAGAGGGGCTGCTGCCTGCAAGGTGGTGAGCAGAGATTTTCTGTCCAGCCTCTGGACTCACCTCTGGGCACCTCAGTGTGCAGACACCCTGCCTCTCCACACACAGTGCTGAGGAAACAAGGCTGCAAACCCCCCACCTCACATGCAGCCATGCAGAATGGTGAGGCAGGGAAGAATCTCATCTAATTTTAACTCCCCTGACGGATGGGCTTTGTTCTTTGCAGCAGCTGCCCCGCAAGGTATGAAAACACTCAGATATGTTGACATGGGAAAACAAAACACACAAATCAGCCCATTTTCCTCTTCAAGGCTGATTTATCTGGAGCTGTCAGTGGAGAGAGGGGAAGTGATGAGCCCTGGGGAGATGGGGGAGCAGCCTGGACTCGCAGCTCGGTGGTTACCAGTGCAGTTGGGCTGATGCTCATCGAGCATCTGGTCCATTCTCTCCCAAGCCCCAAAACATCTCAGATCCACAGAAAACAAAGTGACGTTTTCTGCTGCAATTCCCCAAGGTGTGATTCTGCACACATCCTGGGACATCCTCATAAATGAGGGGAGCTAGATGCCAGTGGAGCCCCCCTAAAGTGTTCACCACAAGCTGAGCTCCATCCTGGTGCCCTCATTGTGCTGACTACTTTGTTTTGTGAGTTGGAAAGGGTGGGGTCAGACCCTGGAGAATGGATCAGACCCAGCAGGTCAGGGAGAGGAGGCTGGTAAATCCCTCTGCAAGGGTTGGTGCATCACTTCAATAAGGGGAAGGAAGGAAGGAAGGAAGGAAGGAAGGAAGGAAGGAAGGAAGGAAGGAAGGAAGGAAGGAAGGAAGGAAGGAAGGAAGGAAGGAAGGAAGGAAGGAAGGAAGGAAGGAAGGAAAGAAGGAAAGAAGGAGAGAAGGAAAGAAGGAAAGAAGGAAAGAAGGAAAGAAGGAAAGAAGGAAGCAAACACAACCCTGCTCTTTTCACGTCATTTTCTGGGAGGTGCAGCACTTGCCTGGATTTCCAGCTTTGTGGGAGCCTACATTCCATCACCAGTTTCCCATCTTTGATCTGGGAAATCCTGTCAGCTCAGCCTGATGAGGCTCCTCCTGTGAACACTGGCTCTGCTCTGCCCAGGTCTGCCTTGTTAGCCCAACTCTCTCCTGCACCATGCAAAGCCATGCATGTAATTCCCTCTCTTGGCAGATGAAACATTCCAGAAGCTTTCCAAGCAGCATCTGATTTTGACTTCTAGGGCAGTGGATTTGTTGGGAGTTTTATTCATTTACTGTCCCAGCAATTTTGGCTCCTCTTGAACATCCAGGGTTGTGATGTTCCATCAACTTAAAATGGTTTTGTGAGTGTGAGTGGAAAAGCAGGGAATGGGATGGAGAAGATGTGCCCCCACGCACGGTGTGTGCCTGTCTGTAGGCACCATCCAGCACCAGCTCATGTGGGGTTCAGGAAGGGTCATGGGCAATGCTGGGAGCAGGATGCAGCACCTCTGGGGGCATTTCAGCCAATCCCTGTCCCCCCCAGCATCGATTGCAGGTGCTGAGCTCCAGGTCTGCACTGTATTGGCCTTAGAAATGAAACTCTGCACAAATCAAATCCTGCTGGTGTAGCATTGGGAGGGAGGAGAGCAGCACAGGGACTGCAAGGGAAGCAGGAGAGCCCAGGGTGTGACAGTGTGGGCTGCTCCTCTTGCCAGAAATCACCCTCACCCCAGCTGAAAGCCAATGCACCTGGTTGTGCCAGCACTGCTTCTTCAGATTTGGGGCAGAAATCCAGTAAGAATGGAATGCTCCCATCCCTGGAAATGTCCAAGGCCAGGTTGGATAGAGCTTAGAGCAACCTGGGATAGTGGAAGGTGTCCCTGCCAGTGGCAGGGAGTGAAATGAAATGGGCTTTGAGGTTCCTTCCCACCCAAATCACTCCATGGTTCTATGAAGATGGGCACTATGAAGGGGGAATAAAAAACAGAGTTTCCCCTCTCTGCATCACAGCTCTGAAATGTACAGACAGGGCTCCAGCTGGCTGCCAAACTGGGAATGATATAAAAATATCTAAATATTTAAATATATTTATATTTTAGATATTTTTGTATTTCTATCATAGTTTTATACCTGGCAGAACTGGCTTGGCTCCCACCTCAGCAGAGGACAGAGCTGGCCCAGTGTCATCAGAGATCCAGGGCAAGGCTCTCCCCAGCAGGATCCTGGCAAGGTGAGAGGCACTCAGAGAGTCTCAGTGTCCTTCTCAATTCCCAAAAATCTTCATGGAGAACTCACCTTCCCTGTTTCCTCCTCCATTAACCTCCAGAGGCTGCCATGGGTTTTGACTGGAGTCTGGCCAGAGAGGATTCACAGCTCCTGTGTGTGATTTTTGTGTCCATTTTGATTAAAACCAATAAATTCCAGAGGAGAGGGTCTTCTCACCATGAAATACACTTTGTCAAGTTTGCAGTCTCTGAGTAAATCAAAGCACTGCCAGTAGTGGCTCCAGCTGTAAATCCCCTTGGACGGACTTTGGCTCACCAGGCAGAGGAGGAACATGGATTTGCATTTCCACACAGAACCTCCCGAGAGAAGCAATCCCACAGGAGAGCAGGGCTCTGTCCAAATCACAGAATGGTTCAGGCTGGGAGGGACCTTAGAGCTCATCCCATCCCACCCTCTGCCACGGGCAGGGACATCCCAGGCTGCTCCAAACCCTGTCCAGCCTGGCCTTGGACACTGCCAGGGATCCATGGGCAGCCAGAGCTGCTCTGTGCCAGAGCCTCACCACCCTCCTGGGGAAGATAAAGTGGCACAGATCAAACTCAGGATGCAGAGAGAAGTCCCAGCACCAGTGCTGGGGGTCAGGACCTGCCAGAGGCACCAAGCTGCATTAGGGTGATGCTCTCCCCTCCAACGTGCCTCAGTTTCCCCAGTTTTGGGAGCTCCATCCACGGCAGCAGCCGGGCTTGGCAGCTGGAGCAGCAATAGCTGAGAGCAGGCAGATGAACACCAAAGCCCTTTAAAGATTTTCCATTTGTTTTATGCATCCACTGGGTTTATTTTTAACATTCCAGCTGAAAAAAAAAAAAAAGATTTTATAAAGAAATGCTGGAGCTGAGCCGAGAGGACGTGTTTGCTGGAACCTGCCAGGATGATTAGTTCCTTGCAGATAACCCCTTGGAAAAGGGTCAGTCTGGGGGCTCTGGCCATGCCAGGAGCCCAGCAAAGGGATGAGTTCTCCTCCAGAGAGCTCCTCAGCCACGCTGGAAGCTGTTTTACACTCCCCAGCCTGATGTTCCCTTCCCACTGGGACAGATCAGCAACCAGCCTGCACCAGAGCTGGGCACAGCAGATACTCAACGCCTCACCCTGGCTCTGGGAGGCAGTTTTCACCCAGGAGGGCGTTTAAATCCCATATTCTGGACCACACAGAGGTGCTGAGCATCCCCCTCTGCCCTGCCTGGGCTTGTAAAGCCACGGCAGGAATGGGAACACCCTCCAGGTAAGGAGGCTGATGCATCCAGAGTGCAGGAGCCAAGACAGACACGTTAAATCCATCCCTGTGCTCCCAATTCCTGCCTCTACCCACCCCAGCAGCCCTGGGGGACAAAGCCAGGAGCAGGGCCACCTCACACCCTGAGGACAAACCCACAGCACGTTGTTCCTGCCTCTCTGCTCAGTGGCCCTGGAGCTGGTTGTCATCCGAACCACGGGATGAATGAAAAGCCATTAATTCCCTCCTGGGCATTTTTATGAGGCTCTTGATGAAATGTCTGGATGTTTCAGCACTGCAGGAGCTCGATGCTGGCAGAGCTCTGTGCAGACTGAAAACCCCATCCCCGGGGTTGAACGAGCTGCTGGCCTCTCCTCCACATCCTGTGTCCCCCCCTGCTCAGCCCCTCTGGAGCCAAATGTACCCAAAATTGCAGCAAATTGTCCTCTCTGAGCCAGCACTGTCCCAGGGCACAGGGCAATGAATGAATCCATCCCCAAGGCAAAGAGGAGATGGGGACACCCCAAATGCCTCCACCCCCAGTGGGGCTCCAGGAAAAATAAAGCTCCTGCTTCTCAGCTTTGCAGACCCTGAAAGGGGGGAGCCCTGCCAGAGGAAGGCAGTCCTGCCCCCCCAAGGCTGGAAAGGATCCCTGGAAAGGGGAGGGTGACCCTCACCATCCCACAAAGCCCAGCTCTGCCAAGCAGGTCCTGCTGCTGGGTCTGCATTTGCACCTTCACTCTGCAGCATCTCCCTAAATCCCTGCAGCAGCACCCCTCCTAAGCCCCCCAAAAACAGTCTTTAACCCCTGCTGGTTCCCTTCCAAGCACCCCTCCTAAACCCCCCAACACTGCTCCCCAAACCCCTGCTCTGCATTCCCACACCCTTCTCCCCACAGCACCCTCCAATTCCTTCCATCACCCCACAAGATCCCTGCAACATCCTCCCAGACCTTCTCAGCACCCCCAAACCCATCCAGCACCCCCAAACCCATCCAGCACCCCCTGATCCCATGGTGGGGAGAGTGACGGAGAGGAAGAAAAAGCAGAGGGCAACGGGTGGACGGGACTGGAGATCCCACCGGCTTTGCTTTGTGGACGAGGGGGCTGTCAGAGACGAAACAAAGAAAACTCGAACGGTCACAGCGCCGGGATCCACCGCGCTCCCCCTGCAGCCCCGACCGGCCCCGGGGGTGGGCGAGGGGCTGGGATGGGGGGAGAGGCAGGGAACGGGAGGAGCTGGGGGGAGAGACGGGGATTAGGAAGGCGAGCAGCGAGGGGAGGTAGAGGCAGAGAGGGGTCAGGAAGGGGCTGAGAAGACAGGAACCGGGAGGGGAGGCTGGCAGGGATGGGGACGGAGGGCGAGGCTCGGGGGCGGGGAGGGGGCTCAGGGAGGGATCTGTGGGGGAGAAAGGGGCAGGAATGGGAGCGTGGGGCGAGGCAGGCGGGGATGGGGACAGGCAGGCAGGGATGGGGACAGGCAAGCAGGGATGGGGACAGGCAGGCAGGGATGGGGACAGACAGACGGGGATGGGGACAGGCAGGCAGGGATGCGCGGAAAACAGAAGCGTGGAGGGAAGACAAGGAGCTGCCGAGCGGGGAAAGGCAGACAGCGACCGAGGTGGAGGAAGGCGGGGACGGGGAGAGGGAGGGGGACAGGTAGGGAGCGAGGGGAAGAAGAATAGCTGGCGGGGACCAGGGAGGGGTGCAGACAGGCGGGGAGGCGGGCGGGCGAGCAGGGCCGCCCCCGGCCCCACGTGGCTCGGGGGACACGCGAGTTTATAAAGCGTTCCCGGCCCGGGAGAGCCGGGGGAGGCGGCGGCGGCACCGGGAGCGGGGCACGGACCCGCCCGAGCTCGGATGCGCCCGGCGGCTCCAGCGGGGCCACGGCCGCCCGCGGGCCATGGAGCTGCCCGGGGATGTGGAGCTGCCCTCGGTGCTGCCCACCGCCACCGCCACCGCCACCGCCACCCCCTGGGGCAACGGCACCCCCTGGGCATCCCTGCCCGCGCACGGGCTCAACGAGACGGGCCCGCAGAGGGCCAAGAACGCCACCTCCATCCTCATCGCCATCGTCATCACCGCGCTCTACTCCGTGGTGTGCGTGGTGGGGCTGCTGGGCAACGTCCTGGTGATGTACGGCATCGTCAGGTGAGAGAGAGCCCGCCGGGCACCCCGGCCCTGCCCGCCCGGGTGAGGGGGGTGCGGGGGTGAGGGGGCACTTCGGGCACCGGGGTGTGCCAGGGGTCAGTGTGCGGCACGGGGAGGTGTGAGGTGGTAACGCTGAGTGAGTGTGAGCCAGGGGTGGGTGTGTGCTAGGGGTGAGTGTGCACCAGGGGTGGGTGTGCACCAGGGGTGAGTGTGCACCAGGGGTGAGTGTGCACCAGGAGTGTGCACTAAGGGTGAGTGTGCACTAGGGGTGAGTGTGCACCAGGAGTGCGTGTGCACCAGGGGTGAGTGTGAGCCGGGGTGAGTGTGCACTAGGGGTGAGTGTGCACCAGGGGTGGGTGTGCACCAGGAGTGAGTGTGCACCGGGGTGATTGTGCACTAGGGGTGAGTGTGAGCCAGGAGCGGGTGTGCACCAGGGGTGAGTGTGCACCAGGGGTGTGTGTGCACTGAGGGGTGAGTGTGCACTAAGGGTGTGTGTGCACCAGGAGCGGGTGTGCACTAAGGGGTGAGTGTGCACTAGGGGTGAGTGTGCACCAGGGCTGAGACAGGAGCAGGAGGGAGTTTGCACTCAGAGAAAGTGTGCGCAGGGGTGGGCGTGTGCTGTGTGTGTCAAACAGCAGCAGAAGTAAGTGTGCCCCGGGAGTGAGTGTGCACCGGTGGTGAGTGTGCACCAGGGGGTGTGAGCTCGCCCCAAGTGTGAGCGTGCCCCGCGTGTGAGCCAGCAGCAGGAGGAGGCTTGGGTGGGCACCAGGCTCGGCTGTTCCTGGCGGGTGTGACGCGTGTGCAAGGTGTGCAAGGTGTGCAAGTGCGGGGGTGAGAAAGAAGAAGCCGTGCGTGCCCGGAGCAGCTCGGGGAGCGCCGGGGAGCTGTGCTGGGGGTGATGGGGCAGCACGGGGGGCACTGCCCGACCCCCGGCGGGTGCCCCGTGTCACTCGGGAGGGGCAGAAGCCGCCGGGCCGGTCACGCCGCGCTGTCCGCAGGGTGGGTCCGGCCCCCCCGGACACGGCCAGGAGGGGCTGGGGGGGTCCCCACTGCTGCCACCCCACCCCGGCAGTGCGAATTACCCACCCAGCCCGTTCCCGGCCCCTTCCTGTGCCAGCACCTCCTGCAGCTGCCTGATTGCTGGTTTTTCTCTAACAAAGAGCAGAAACGGCGGGGCCCAGCCCCATCTCCCGCAGCAGCTGAGCTGTCCCCTGCTCCCCTCGGTGCGGGGCACCACCTCCAGCAGCCCAGACCTCCTTTGGCTCCATCCCAGACCTCAGCACCTGTGGTGAGGCTTTCCCTGGGCAGAGAGGGGGTCTGCAGGGTCTCTGCACCCCAGGACGAGCAGCACGACCCAAATGCCCCCCGTTTTAAAGCTGGGGCATGGCAGGTGCTGCTGCACCCAGCCAGGCCCTTGTGCTGAGGTACAAAATCTCATCAGTCCCTTTGTCTGAGTTGGTCCTGCCTGGGTCAGACGGGTTCTTTTATGGAAAAGGGGACCATGAAGCCAAGTCTTGCAGAGCACAGGGGCAGTGCCAGCAGTGGGGGCTGACAGAGCTCCTCCACAGCCCTGCCAGCAGCAGAGGATGGGGCTGTGCTCACAGCCTCACTCTGTGCAGGTTCCAACACCTCCAGCCGGGCAGGAGGGAGCAGAAGGGTCTTGAAATCCTCCCCTGCCCGCCCTCCTGGGCTTCCTCTGGCCAGCTCAGCTTCCTTGAGGGGCTTTGGAGGAATATCTCAGGGGACAGGGTAAAAAATTCCAAAAGAGGCTCTCACCCCTAGATCAGCCAAGGCTTTATTCTCAAAGAGTTCCAGGGCAGAGAGAGAACAAGTAACAAGCCTGGGTTTATCTGGTCTCTGGCTCAGGAGAGATAACTGGCCCTGAGCCAACAGGTTCAAGATAAGGGAAGAAGGATCAAACTACATGGTCACAGGCTGTAGGGGGTTCTGGGGAAAAACCATTCCCCAGAGGAATCCAACAGGGTCTCACTGGGTGCTTGGGCTTCACAGCCACCCCCTCTGCACTGAGGGGGCCTGTTCCTGATGGCCCAGAATTTGTGGGGTAATTCCAGTTCCCATTGCTCAGGTGGTGCTGTAAGCCCAGCGTGGCCCAAAACCCTGGAGCCAAACCAGAGCTGGTGGCTGGATCTAAACAAACCCCCCAAATTCACATTTTTAAACCATTTCCAGCCTCATTTCCCCATCCCTGTCAGCCCATTGCTGTTGTCACAGGAGGTCAGCACAGCCTGGCACTGCCTGCACACAAATGAAGGTGGTGACTCACAGGAGGGGAGGAAACCACGCTGAAACCCCTGGAGTGCCCAGTGCCCTGGTACCAGGCTCTGCTGTGTGTTTTTAACCATCCAAGAGGGTGGGCAGAGGGGAGTGGGATGTGGGGGGTAACTCACTGACCCAGCCTGACCCCGATGGGATTTTTCAGCCGCTCCAAGTGGCATTAAAAATGAGCCCTGGTCTGAAAAAGCAAAATTGAGGTAATTGCAGCAGAGATGTGCCATGAGCAATGTCAGGGTGAGGGATGAGGGTTATTAGACCCCCTCCAGCTGGTTCTGCTCAGAGAGGAGAGGGAAGGCATTTTAAAGAGAGTGATTTCATGTGCAAACAACATCCTCCCTATTTTACTCACTGAGTAACTGCACCTTAGCCATTAGCCAGGCTGACAGGCACAGATCCCATCACCACAGCTTCTGGCCCCCCCATCTTCCAACTAATGATGGAATTAAACACAGAAATCACAGAGTCACAGAGTGGTTGGGGTTGGGAGTGACCTTACAGACCATCTTGTTCCACCACCCTGCCATAAGCAGGGCTGCCTTCCACCAGAGCAGGTGGCTCCAAGCCCTGCCCAGGCTGGCCTTGAACACTTCCAGGGGTGGGGAATATCTCCCATGAAATGAGCAGATATCATCCTGCAAGCCCCTGGAACAGGAGGGGTGTGCCTTCACCCCTTCCATGGCCAAAGCCAGCTGGAGTTTCCCCTGTCAGAGTTGCTCCATGTCCACAGGGTTAGGCCAGGACTGGGGCAGAGCTGTGTCCGTGCAGGAAAGGCCTGTGGGATGGGATCAGCTCAGATTTGGACCTCACTGCCAGGGAGATCTGGGTGTTTGCCTTGTGCTCTTCTCCTAGTGCCACCTCTCAGTGGCCTTGGGCAGGGTGTCCAGGCAGTCTGGAAGCACGGCTGGAGCACATCCTGGGGTGTCCAGAGCTCTGTGAAGGGACACAGCAGGAGCTGAGCACAGCCAAACTCCCAAAAATCCCCCTCCAGAGCAGCCAAACCCATCCACACACCTGGAGGGAGCCCAGCACCCTCCCCACCACAGCTCTGACCAGCACTGCCATGCCCACTGCCTTGTCAGATGCTTTTAAAAATACTCCTGGAAGCAATTTGCAGCTGTGAGCTTGGGGCTGGAAGTGCAGCATCCCCACGGAGCCCATCAGCCCCCCACCAGCTCCCACACAGGCTGCAGGGACAGCTGGGTGCAGCCTTTGTCCAGCCAGGCTCTTTCAGGTGGCAGCTTTTAGCAGCTCCAGGAGTTTTTCTTTTCACTTATTACTCACTTTTCTTTCACTTATTTGCTTTCCAAGAGGTTTGGAGAGGGCATCCCTGCTTGGGAGTCGAGACTGGAATGCAGAGCTGCCCTGGGCTTGCCCCATCCCCTCCCATCTCTTCCCTCCATCAACACCTCCCAGATCATTCTGTTCAAGTGCATAACTCCCCAATCAAGGCACTCACTTAATTGCAATGGGTTTGGTAGCCTGGGGAGCTCCATCAGCAGCAGGTGGATGGTTTGCTCTAATTTGGGCAATAAACCTCTTTCCTGGAGCAGCAGTTTCATTTGCAGCTCAGGAGGGTCACCAGGGGGGACGCCTCACCCTGTGCAGGGGGTTGAAACCTCAGCCCAAACCTGGAGGGGGCTGAATCTTGCCCCCAAAAACCCCAGTGCTGGAAGCTAAATTGCCATCCTTATTATCCCAGACATTCCTATCACCATCCCAGGTCTTTCCCATCATCCCAGTTGTCCTTCATCATCCAAATTATTTCCATCCTCATCCCAGTTTTCCCTGTCATTCCAGCTAAATGCATCATCAGAGTCAACCCATCACTTCAGACATTCCCATCATCACCCCAGACATTCCCATCATCATCCCAGTCATCTCCACCACCATCCCAGTCATCCCTGGCACTGCTTTACCTTCACCAGCCCCATCCTGCCTGGGGATGGGTGACAGCTCCAGTTCCCCACCCCTGGCCTTACCCAGCACAGCCAAGCACATCTGGCAGACCAGGGAATGAATAACAGATTTATTTTGGGGGGTTTTTTTTTACCATTTTACTCAAAAAAACAGAGCCCAAAGATGTGTGACTCTACCTGAACTGACTGCTTGCACAGGAGAGGCAAAACCTGACAATACCACAAATTCTCAGCTCTTTGTTTAACCTGGAGAGGAAACTTTCCTGCAGAAGCGCTTGGAAAATAACACTAAAGAGAAGGGAAAAGGACTTTCCAAGGACAAGACATTTTTAATGTCGTATTTAAATTAAAAAAAAAAAAAGAAGCTCAGCTCGAATATTTCCACCCTTGGGCAACAGGCTGCCATTTGCAGCCATGGTGAAGGAGACAGGAATGCTCTTGGAGCTGGGTTAAGCTGCTGTTTTCTGTTTTCTCTCAGAGAGAAATGAGGTTTTCAGCTCCAGTTCCCAGTTCTGTTGACAAGGGAGCCTGGTGGGTCTCTGTCCCCACCAGTGCACTCTCCTGACCCTGCTGAGGTGGAGGAAGGACAAGGGGGAGGGATTGGGTGCCACCATCAATCCCAGGAGCCTCCTTCCCACACCACCCTGAGGAGGCTCCAGCCAGGGCAGGACCACCTTGGATGGGACCCACACAATCCCCCCACCTCAATTTATTCCGTGTACCCCCAGCATGTGATGAGCTGTGCCCAATATCCCAGAATGCCAGAATGGTTTGGGTTGGAAGTGACCTTAGAGCCCATCTCATTCCACCCCTGGCACGGCAGGGACACCTCCCACTGTCCCAGACTGCTCCCAGCCCCGTCCAGCCTGGCCTGGAACACTTCCAGGGCAGCCACAGCTGCTCTGGGCACCCTGTGCCAGGTTATCACCACCCTCATATCTGATCCAAACCTGCCCTTTGTCACTTTAAAACTGTCTTACCCCATCACACAGAGTGAAAAGTCACTTTCTGTCTATTTTATAAGTACTCCAAGGAAAACAATCTCTTCATCCCAGCCTCAAGGGGGTGAATCTCCCCCCTCCATGCCTCACCCCAGTGCTGCTACAGGCAGGTTTAGCCACGCACAGAGATGATCCTGTGCGAACTGCCCCTGATGTTAATTAATTAGGGTGCAGCTGAAAAAGCTTGGGGCTGGGGAGGATGCTCTGAGCAATGGGGGTTTGCTGGAAGGGAGCACAGGAAGAGTTGGAGCTGCTGGTGTAGCCCTGCAAAGAGCAGGGTCTTCCACAGAGCCACTCCCACCCCAGATGTGTGTGGTGGGCACCTTTGGGGGTACCCAGCAGGTCCTTCAGGAGCTGTTTCCAAGCCACCACACCACTCAAAGCATCCCTCTGACCAACACTTGCAGGGCTGGGTGCTCCTGGGACACATGGACACACACCCACACACATCCCTGCTGCTCTGGCATCTGCCAGAACTTTGCCTCATCCCTTCAGGAAAGGTTTGGACATGAGGGACCAGGCATTTCTCCTGCCATGGTGTGACAAGAACCAGAAGCAGAGACAGCCCTTTCCCAAATGCCCTGGGGGATCCAGCCAGGCTTCCCCAAAGGCTCTGGAGCTCCAGGCTGGCTAATTGGTCTGCTTCCAGATGGCCTGTTTCCGGAGCTAATCGATCCAATTTCTGCAAGCAAACCTGACAGGGAAGCAGGCTGGATAATCACAATTTACTGGGTGGAAATTCAAATGAAGGAGGGTTGGGGGGGATAAAGGACATTGTGCAACTGGTTCAGGGAAATGGAGCAAATCAATCTCACTGGAGAGCTGAGTTCTCTGGAAAGTTCTTTATTCCTCTGAATAAAAGCAGGCATGGAGTGAGTGTCACCTCCCTAGTCAGGTGCAGGAAAACCCCTGTGGTAGGGGCCAAGCCATGCTCTGCAGGTCCCAGCTCAGCACATTTGAATGTCATCCCCTGCTCAGGTACCAGGATGTGGTGTGTGGCTCCCTGCCCATGGCTGAGGAGTGGAATGAGATGAGCTTTAAGGTCCCTCCCAACCCAAACCATTTTGGGATTCTGAACAAGAACACAAATATAAATTCATAGAATGGCTTGGGTTAAAAGGGACCTTAAAGCTCCTCCAGTTCCACCCCCTGCCATGGGCAGGGACACCTTCCACTAGATCACATTGCTCCAAGCCCTGTCCAGCCTGGCCTTGGACACTCCCAGGGATCCAGGGGCAGCCACAGCTGCTCTGGGCAACCTGTGCCAGGGCCTCCCCACCCTCACAGGGACAGATTTCTTCCCAATATCCCATCTAATATCCTGTCACTCCAGGCCCTTGTAAAGAGTCTCTCCCCATGTTTCTTGTGGGCTCCTTCAAGGACTGGAAGGCCACAGTGAGGTCACTCCAAAGCTCCTCTTCTCCAGGCTGAGCAATCCCAAATCTCTCAGCCTTTCCTCATAGCAGAGGTGTTGCATCCCTCTAATCATCTTGGTGGCTTCCCCTGGACTCGCTCCATCAGCTCTCAGTGTCCTCTGGTGCACCTGGGAAGCTGCTGAGCACATTGGTGCTGCAGAAAGGTTCAGCACAACAATTCTGGCAACCAAGGCTGGTGTCACCTCCTGAGCAGTCAGGCTGTGCTCCCTCCTAACCACATCAAGTGCCCTGACCCCCTGACACACGTCCTTTCCCCGCAGGTACACCAAGATGAAGACGGCCACCAACATCTACATCTTCAACCTGGCGCTGGCTGACGCGCTGGCCACCAGCACCCTGCCCTTCCAGAGCGCCAAGTACCTGATGGAGACCTGGCCCTTTGGGGAGCTGCTCTGCAAGGTGGTGCTCTCCATTGACTACTACAACATGTTCACCAGCATCTTCACCCTGACCATGATGAGCGTGGACCGCTACATCGCCGTCTGCCACCCGGTCAAGGCCCTGGACTTCCGCACGCCGGCCAAAGCCAAGATCATCAACGTCTGCATCTGGGTGCTCTCCTCCCTCATCGGGGTGCCCATCATGGTCATGGCGGTCACCAAGTCAAAAGGCAAGTGTCTCTGGGGACACGACACCCTCCTGTCCCATCAGTCCGTCCCAGGGGTCACCTGGCAAACTTGACCTCTGGTCCTGTGGCAGATCTGTGGTCAGTGGTGGGCAGCTCTCCGTGACACCATAAATGTGCCCTGTCTTGGAAAAAGCATCATGATGTAACTTCCCATCTTGGAAATTGTCCTCCCTTCCCCTTAAGGGTAGGGATCCCACACCTTTCCCCGTCTCAAGTCCCACCAGTGCCTCTCCCCACCTCCTGCAATGCAAATCAGGTGCCAAAAAAAATTCCCAGGGATGCTGCAGAGTCCCCAAGTGGCCTACACTAAGATCTGCAGCTCCTGTATGAGGAAGCTGGCCCCTGGCTGCTAGGAAAGCTCTGGGCATCTCGAGGAAGTGGACAGATTTCAGTGGAGGGTGACATGGGGATGTGACATGGGGATGTCCACCATGGGGGTTGGGAGAGGGCAGCACTGGCCCAGGGGGCTGTGCAGGGAAAAGGTTCCAGGGTCACTGCATCCCCTCAGTGTCTTGTGGACAGGGGTCTGATGGCACAGAGCTCCTGGGGAACCTCTGCCAGAGGGGGCAGGTAGGAACACATCTCTGTGGGGTTTTCACAAGCCATGACTGAGCAGAAGGCAGAATATTCTCAGCAGACGCTCCACCAGCTTCCTCCTCAACCCTCCTCTCTCCTACAGATAACATGGTCCTGTGCACTCTCCAGTTTCCTGATCCTCCCATCTACTGGGACACCGTGACCAAGATCTGCGTCTTCATCTTCGCCTTCCTGGTCCCCATCCTGGTCATCACCATCTGCTACGGGCTGATGATCCTGCGCCTGAAGAGCGTCCGGCTCCTCTCGGGCTCCAAGGAGAAGGACCGCAACCTGCGGCGCATCACGCGCATGGTGCTGGTGGTGGTGGCCGCCTTCATCATCTGCTGGACGCCCATCCACGTCTTCGTCATCATCTGGACGCTGGTGGACATAGACAAGAAGAACCCCTACGTGGTGGCCAGCCTGCACTTCTGCATCGCTCTGGGCTACACCAACAGCAGCCTCAACCCCGTCCTTTACGCTTTCCTGGATGAGAACTTCAAGAGGTGCTTCCGAGAGTTCTGCCTGCCTCTCCGAGCCCGTGTGGACCAGAACAGCTTCTCCCGGGCCAGGAACACCACGAGGGAGCAGATCTCCACCTGCACCCCCTCGGAAGCCCGCCACAAGCCGGCATGACTAGAGGTGGGCAGCCCCCAGCGGGGCTGCCGGGGACGCAGAGGAGATGAGACGCGCTCAGAAGTCACCCAGGTCACCACCACGGAGCTGTAGCATGGAAGAGGCTGGAGGGATGGGCAAAGCCCTGGGGCACCTCCTCACACTGGCTGTGCCACCGAGGCCACAGACCAACCTCCTCAGTGCTGCACCTGCCTGTCTGAGATCTTCCATCAGCCGCTTCCAGACCTGGGCACTCACCCCAGTCTGTTTGTTCTCTGGTTCTCTCCTTCCTCCTGCCGATTTCAGCACCAGTGCAGGGGCAGCATCAGCCCTGCCCAGGCTCCCACCTCACCCAGCCCTTGGCAGACCCCAGGGCAGGGCTCCCTGTGAGCCCTGGCACGGGATGTGGGTGTTGGAACTGGACTCTGAGGTCTGGAGTGGTGGCCTGGGTGCTGCTCGGTGACACTGCTGGGTTTGCACACAGACAGACTGCAAAAGCTTTTTTTCATCCTGGGAAAGGAAAACGGGAGAATTGGAACTCACCAAATGGTGTAGGGAGAGGAGCAGGGCAAGAGGCAAGTTGGGCAAACATGCTCTGCTGCTGTCACCACCTCAACCAACAACACCCAGCAGGGGCTGTCACCCTCCAACACGTGGCTCTTGGCAGAGCCCAGGGCACCAGAACTGCAATGTCCACGTGCTTCTCCTCCTGCACGGGCCAGGGTGACACCACAGCCCCTGGCAAGACAGGAGACACTCACATGGCAGAAGGGAACTGTGGCAGGAGGTGATTGTAGGATCACAGAATCATTCAGGTTGGAAAAGCCCTCCAAGATCACCAAGTTCCACTGTTCTTCCACCACTGCCAAGGCCACCACAGTGACCCCAAGTGCCACATCCACACGGTGATGGTTAAATCTGTCCAGTGATGGTGACTCCACCACTGCCCTGGGCAGCTGTGCCAGGGCTGGACAACCCTTTCAAGGAAGAAATGTTCCCTAATATCCAGCCTGATCCTCCCCTGGGATGACCTGAGGCCATTTCCTCTGCCACATCATGGGGACCTCATTCCATCCCCCTCTGAGCTGTGTCCAAAAGACAACCAGAGATGGGAAGAGAAACTTAAGCCACTGTTTTCAGAAAGCTCCAGATCCATAGTAAAAATTCTCCTGGAGTCCCTCAAGCTGGGATTGCTCCCAGAGAAAGCTTTTCACTGTTAATGTCATTTAGTGTTATTTAGAGACCTCTGACTGCAGCTAAGGCTGTCCTGGACATGGATGTGATGCTGGGAACATGGATATGGCCACGGGATGGAGCAGGGCATGTCTGAAGCTGCCCCCCATATCCATGTGCCAATACCAAATTACCAGGGTGACAGGGCACTGGTGAAGTCATTAAGCCCAAGAAGAACCTCATTAAGGGAGTAATTTGCAGGAACTCGAGTTGTTTCTCGCAGTGCTAAAGTAATTAGGATGGAACATCAGGCTGCACCAAGGGCTCTCCCTCGCTGCCCATCAGGAAAAGGATGAACAGCAGCACTGCCCAGATTTCCATAGCAGAGACAAAAAGGATGGGATGGGGCTGTGGTTTTATTTTTTAGAAGATCTCAATAATATCACCTCCCTCTCACAATTCCCCAAGCAGGGACAGAGGGTGTGCAGGCACCTAGAAAGGACCCACAGCCCCCAGGGGGCAGAGATTTGAGGATTTCAGCTCTCAGCTGGATGGAACAGCATCCCTCCAAAGGGACAGCTGAACTTCAGCTCCCAATGCATCCTGCAAGAACCACCACCCAGGGACCTCCTGACCACATTATCTGCAGCTGGACGATAGCTGATGGATTTTCCTGCCCCCTAAGCACCCCTCCAGCCCCACTTTTCCTTCCTCTCACCTTCCCACTGTCATTGCCAGGCAGCCAGCCAGCACAAGGAGGAGGAGGACAGTAATAGCATGAGGAAGTGATGCTCAGTGACAGCACTGAGAGAATGAATTAATACAGCTGGAGGAAGCAGGAGAGCCCCCAGATGCACCTGGGGCTCACAGGCTGCCTGCAGAGCTCGGCTTGTGTCTGGTTTCTCCAGTTGTATCAATTTGAGATAATAAAAGCCATTTCCTTGCTTCACCAGCCCCACCTTTCTCCAGAACTGTGGGAATTGCATCTCTCCCTGTTAGAAACACAGAGCCCACCAGGCAGTCAAAGCCAATTTCTCTTTCAAAGGAATCCAGCAGGGTGACACTGCCCACTGGGGTCTCAAGCCAGTTGTGCCAGTGCACAGCAATGACCCTCCCCATCTGCCTGCCCCGTGTCAGTGTGCCACAGGAGAGAGCTCCTGCATCCAGCTGGGCATCTCCAGCACGTCTGGGGCTCTCCAGAGTCCCCTTGCAGGCATGAGCAGAGTCCTGGACTACTGGTGTGGCCACACCTGGGCTCCTCAGCCCCTGCTACCACAAGCCCATCTGCTCATGGAGCATCAGATAAAGGAAAGCACTCTCAGTTCCAGGGCAGGAACCAGGGGGAAATCCCCAGGGTCACACAAAGCTGAGCTTCAGCTCTGGGAGAAGAGGAACTAAGGTATCCAGAAGGAGTTGGAGCCCATCCTTCAGCTCTCCACCTCTACCCACCCTGGGGCAGAGCCCTCAGCAGCACGTGGTGGGTTTGGAGCTGGTCGATGGTGAGGACCCAGCCATGGTGGCATTTCAGGATTGTCCCACCAGGCTGGATGTTCCTGCAGGGCTGGGATGTCCCAGGCTGTGCAGCAGGGCACTTTGGAGTTCACTCCAAGCTGAATACCAGTTTGATACCTCAAACTGTGGGGCACTCCTGAAATATTTGATGACCCCCATACCATTGATATCTTCAAGCTGTTTTAACTCAGTGTCCCCTGAAAACCAACCCCATGTTCAAGGGGGTGGCACAGTGGGGAGCAGCACAGGGAGGAATGGGGACACAGGGGAGGGGATGGAGCATCCCTGCCCCATTGAGGACATGTCACTGTGTTCTGGGGGCCAGGAACCCCCCCAAGCTGACTTGGGGCTTCACGAGCAGCTCAGCCACCCCACCAAGCTCAGCTCCCACTTTTCCCACCCCCACAGGGCCTTTTTTTTGTTTTTTTTTTTCATCTGCAGAATTCCTAGCCTGCTGGAAAATGTGACTGCCATGGCCTTAAAGTGGGTTAAATGCTTCGAGTCATTACTTTTTAAAATGCCACCGTGCTCGGGCAGAGCTCGGAGCCCAGGACACAGCAAGGAGAGTGGCTTTGCTCAGCTTCAGCTTTGCTGACTTGAAGGAAAATGGAATATTCTTGGGAAAAAATGGGTGGCAAGCAGCACGCCAGAGCATAGGGGCTGACATGGACCTCGATCATCTCATCCTGGCAGCATCCCAGCAGGGGTTTGGGGGCTGATTCAGCTTCTTCCCACCTAAAAACCAAACCCTGGTCTGGGCTGGGAAACTGGGGACAGATCCTTGTTCAGGGAAACAGCCCTGGGAGATCCTGCCTGCCCAGACTGAGCCCTGCTGCAGAGCCAGGACCCTCGGAGGGAACTCTTTGTGTACTTTTATAAATATGTATGTGTGTCTGTCTGTAGCTGTGTGGAATTAAAGTGACCCCAAGGCCTCCCATCACCCCACAGCAGCTGCTCCACCTGTGATGGAACTGAACATGCCAGATCCACAGCATCCCACAAAGAACTTCAGCCACTGTTTCCAGCTCCAGCCGTCGGGATCTCTGCCTTGCAGTGGCATTTCTGTACAGCAACCCTGCTTTCTAAAAATTAAAATAATAAAGCAAAATAAAATCGGAGATGGGAAGCTGTTTCCAGCTCTCTTGTGACTCCCAGGCATCAAAAATGAGCAGGGTCTGGCTCAAGGGAGTGGTCTGGGGAGTGATGAGGGATGAAAGTACCTCTGAATTCACTCTTCCCTGTGAGGGTGGGGAGGCCCTGGCACAGATTGCCCAGAGCAGCTGTGGCTGTCCCATCCCTGGGAGTGTCCAAAGCCAGGCTGGACAGTGCTTGGAGCAGCCTGGGACAGTGGGAGGTGTCCCTGCCCATGGCAGGGGTGGGGCTGGATGGGCTTTAAGGTCCCTTCCAGCCCAGGCCATTCCATGATTCTAAATTCAAGTTCTAAGAACTCACCTGGACTTGGAAAAGCTCACCTTTGTGAACCCCCAAAGCCCTTTAGCTGAGATTGTCTGCAAGCCCCAGTCACCAAGAACCTCTGCTGCCACCGGTCATCAAGATAAAATTTAATTTTAAAAGCCTAGCAGCTCAAATTCTGGCCCAAATTACATTTGTAATTTAAATACAAATGAGGATTTAGCCAAAAAGCACCAGAAATGGGTGTTGGAGCCTGTAACTTTGCTCTGGGTTAATGAGACTTTGGATTTTAAGGTATTTATCACTTCTGCTGTGCAGGTTTGTTAGTTCACAAAGGAGGGGAAACCACGGAGAGCACAGGGGGGATGTGAAAATCAGATTTCCAGCCTGGGGGTGTTGTTTAGCCAGGGCATCACTGCTCCAGCACCACTCCAGGACTCCCCTCCACTACCCAGCACCCTGGAAAAACTGAGCCAGGCACTGATTGCAGTGATTTCACAGCCCAGTTAAACCAGCAGCCAGCCCAGATTAATTATACAGCAACCTGTGCTGGCACACACCAACCAGCTATTTCCAGGGACATTTGCAGCCCAAAAAACCATGTGTTACTGCAGGAAACATCCTTTCCCCCATTTTTTTTTTCTTTAATTAATCCACCAAATAATGGACCCAGATGCATTGAGCTTGTGATTAATTATGATGATGCTGGTTTCTTTGTCTGAAGGTTCAGGCTGACTTTGGAGCTGCATTAATATGCAGATGGAAATGAATGGATCTGGCTTTCCTGGGGGGGACAGGAGCAGGATCTCCCACCTGGGTGGGCCCAGGCTCTCAGCCTGACAGAGATGTTTGTCTTGCAATTGATCATTTAACAAGGGGGAAAAAAAAATCACTGTGAATTATTCCTAGAGGATTTTTTTTTTTCTCCTTTCAGAGTTACAAATTCTGCTTGATTTGTCCTCTTTTATTCCCTGAGCAAATGGGAGCGGGAGGAACATGCAGGGAGGGGCTGGGGGCTGGCTGGGATCCTGTGAGAGCACTGGGGCTCCTCCAGGCAGGGACAGAGCCAGGATCCCCTTCCCCAGCCCCCAAGGGTCGTGTGAGCCATGTGAGACTTTCCCTGATTTTTGCCCTGTTGTAATGGGAAAGGAACCAGGACTTGAGCAGTTTGGAGAGGGAGCAGAGACACCCCCAGATCATTAATCCAGCCCAATTCTCACCCCAAAGAGACCCAAGGCACTCCTGTAGCAGGAGCCACAGCAGTTATGCTGGGAGGTTCTGCTCAGGTAGCAGCCTCAGGGATGGGATTCAGGGGCAGACAGCCCAGGATGACCAAACTGTCCTTGCAGACCCATCATTAAACCCCGTCACAGGCAGCATGGCCATAATTAAAGCTCATTTCCTCTCCCAGGCAGTAAGGGAAGAACAAGAAAACAATCTCAGTATCCTCCAAACCCTCCTGAAGATGCAATTCCCTCCCTGCAGATCCTGCAGCACCACTGCACAGGCAGATTTTTTCTATCTAAAACGGCAATATGTTAAAAAACACGACAAAAATCTCTCACAAACCCCACGAACAACACTCAAGGTGCTTTTATTCTGGGCTCAAAAGATCTTCACACCACCAGGCCTGATCCTCCATGGATGCTAAAGCCCTCGAATTTCACTTTCCCAGCTTTTGTCTGTAAATCAAAAGCCTTTTATGCACTTCCAACAGCAACAGATGGAGAGCAGAGTGTGGGATTGGAGGGGGGGTCTGGAGGTGTCAGCACTGGAAAATCCCCACCCTGTACTGAGGCAGGATCCTGACACAGCCAGGGCTCTGCTCCACAGGACCCAAATTCCTCCTCCTCATCCTCAAACTGCCCCAAATTCACTCAGTGAGCACAAAACCTTGTTAATGAGACATTTCCCTTTCCTCAGTTAAGCTGTTTGCCTTCACCCACCCTCTCCCCTCTGTGTGGGGGCTCATCCTTCCCCCGGTTTCCAGCAGCTTCCCACTGAAGTGTCACTCTGGCTCCCAAGACAACGGCTGATTCATTAGTTCTGAATATTTTAAACCTTATTGTTCTCCCCCTGCCCTTTCCCCTCCCGTTTGTTGAAAATACCAACCAGCTCCCCATTCACAAAGATGTTTTTTTTCCCCTTTCCAGGAACAGGACCAGCCCTCAAGGATGGGTCAATCCCATCTCATTTGGGAATGATCTGGGTTTTCTCTGCACCTGCAGGAGCTGGAGCAGGGAATTGGCTCCTGGCAGAATCCAACCCTGTGGTGATCACACAGTGGTGCCATCACTGATCCTGCTCCTGCTGCAAGGAATTGCCCAAACAGGGGAGATAGATGCAAAAACCTGCCAGTGTTGGGGACAGGGAGGAACTGGGAGCACTGGGATCTTGGCTCCCTGGTGGCTGAGGCCGTTTTTGGACAAATGCTGTTGCTGGGAATCAAGCCCAAGACAAAGAGCAGTTTCTCCATCAGGTATCCAGCAGGTCACATTTCACTGAAGAGCATCAAATGGGGATGGTCCCCAGGGAGCAGAATTAGCCACGGGATTAGAGAGAACTTGCCCATGGCTCAGCCTGCAGTGATGGCAAAATATGGGCTCAGTCCCACATTCCCCATTGGCCCACATCCCAGCTTCACACTTAGAGGGAAAAATAAAGCCCATGGCAAGCCCAGGACTGCGAGCACCAAAACAAACCCACCTGATGGGAGGTGGGAGCCCCCAGCCCCCCAGTTAGAGCTGGGCCCACTGAGGCCATCCCTGATTGCAAATCCAAGCTCATCCTACATGGGAGCAGCAGAGCTGCCAACAGCCCGAGCTGCTCTCAGTGCCCAAAGGCTCATTAAGGAATCTGCTCCAGCCCAGATGAATTAGGTCTGAACAGCGACCTGGGGCTCCAGTCACACCAGGATGTGGGAATTTGCCCCGTGGCTTCCACACTCATCTGGCTCAGCTCCAGCTGGGAGCACCCAGCAGGGACGTGCCAGGATCCTTCCAGCTGTACCACAGCTTGGTCGTGTCCCTGGTGACCCAAAGATACCAGGGGTGACCTGTCAGACAGGCAGGGATGAGGGGAGGGTGACAGAGGGGACAGGGACCCTCCCCTCTCCCTGTCCCAGTTCTCCCAGTCCGTGGCCCAGCAGCGCCCAGCGCGCTCCTGCTGCCCCCTGGCGGCCACGCCGCGCCCTGCACCGAGCGCTGACACGGGGGGGACGGTGACACCCAAGGAGCAGGTGACACCCAAAGAGCAGGTGACACCCCAAAAAACAGGTGACACCCCAAAGAGCAGGTGACACCCCAAAGAGCAGGTGACACCCCTAGGAGCAGGTGACACCCTAAAGAGCAGGTGACACCCAAAGAGCAGGTGACACCCTAAAAAACAGGTGACACCCTAAAGAGCAGGTGACACCCAAAAAACAGCCACCACCCACCCCCACTGTCCCCAGCAGCCAGCGCAGCTCCCACGGGGGACCTGCCCACCCCTCCGATGCAGAGGAAAAGCCGGCGTTTATCAAAACTCAGTTTATTCCAAATGTTAAAAGATGAGTTTTTTGTCCTTTCTGCCTTGATTATTCAACCAAAATACGTTTTCTTTTCTAAAAAATCCAACCCCTTCGGAACCATTGTGTAATTCCAGATCTCCCCTCCCCAGCCACAAGCCCCTCTCCTATTGCTATAATTTAGCTCTTTGCAGACCCTGCCTCACTCCAGGTACCTGGAAGGCACCTCCAGTAAGGAGAGGATGGAGCAGGCTGGGCACAGGGGAGGAGTCCTGCTGTTTTCCAGCGACTCCATGCATAGCTGGGGTCTGGGTGTCTGCTCAGCAAGGCCCTCACAGCCAATGGAGCTCCTTCCTCAGCAAGCGAAAGAGAAAAAAAATTAAAGTAACAATGTTCCCACCCGTGGGATGGATTTGGTTGGGTTTCCAAAGGCAATGGCTAACAGGGAGTGGCCAGGACTGCAAAGAGCAGTGTGGGAGGTGGCTGCTCCGTGGCCAGGGGGAGTGGGGAACCTGCTCCTGGCCTAACTGCCTGGGGGGGTTCAGCTTAGATACCTGAGGGGTGGGAGGCAGGAGCCCCCTTCCCTCCTCCAGCAGTCACAGTGTGCTAGGCATCATCCAGCAGCATCTCCTTCACCAGGCAGAATATCCCCACAGTAGCCACAAGTTCTGGATTAGAGGATAGAGCTTCCTGGGCTCATTCCTGTTGGACTGATTGCCTGGAACAGGCTCAGAGGGGTTTGGTGGGTGGCAGCAGACAAACCCAGGCCAGAGAGGTATATCTGGGTGAAGGGGGTGGAGGAGCATCCAGATGTGAGGAACATGGGGACCTCGGGGAGACTGATACCCAAACCTGATTGCAGAGTGAAGAACAAAACACTTGGCTTTGCTGGGCCGGGAAATGTTAAAAAAACCAGACGAGAAGAAGTGGAAATCCATCCAGGCACAGAACCAGGATCAGTTTAGGACCAAGCGGAGCTGACGGAGCACCGGGCACCACGGGAAAACAGACAAATGCTTGCAGGAGAACCCACGGGCACCCTGCTCCAGCCACGCAGGTGCTGCTGGGCCCAGCTCCACGAGCCTCCTGCCCTCCCCAGGTAATTGGCTCCCCACCCCAGGCAGAAGTTGTGGGGGCTCTGGGGGTGCTGTGATCCCGCTGGGCTCGGCCGCGGCGTCGTTTCATCAGCTCTGCTCCTTGTCACTGACCAGCAGCACCGTGTGCTGCCCGCCGCTGGACACGGCCAGCACCCGCCGGTTCTCCAGCTGCTTCCCCGTCATCTCCACCGGGCTCCAGACATCGTCCTCCTCCCCGGTGCCCAGCTGGTAGTTCGTGCCCATTCCCCAGGCAAACGCTCGTCCTGCAATGGAGTTGAAGCAAGCTTTGGGTGGCTGTGCAATGGGAAGGGGAGCCAGCACCCAAACCCAAGGGGACCTCGCACCCAGGCAGTGAGCTGCTATGAATCCAAAACACAAGCAGGAGGAAGAGGAGCACTTGCAACTCAGAGCTAAGGAACTTTTATCCCTTTGGGGGAGAAAATTAAACCCACAGCCCACTCCAAACGTTCCCTCCTGCAGACACTGCACACAGGCAGATGCAGCACCAGAGCACGGAGCTCTGGCATCAGCAGTCAGAGAAGAGACTGCCAGGCCAACAAACCCCCTCCTGGTGAACACCACATCACCAACCCTGTTGCTGCAGGCCCACAAACACATCTGAGCAGCCCCTGCCCAGCTGCCCCCAGGTGATCAGCACCAGGACCTGGCTCCAGTCCCAACCCAGCTGGGCAGTTGTGGTGCTGGTGTGCAGGGCTGGATGGAGGCAGAGTTCCCAAACCCCAGCAGGCACTCACCATCACTGCTGACAGCGTAACCAACTGACGCTCCACAGGCCACCGAGGTGATACTGGGAAGCTCTGGGATAACTGTGGGTGTGCTCTTCTCCTCTGCCCCTGTCCCAAGGCCCAGCCGGCCATACTCTGCCCTGCCCAGGCTGTAGGCTTTACCTGGAGCACAGCGGATACACAAGAGAGGTGACTTCAAGGGGGGAGAAGCTGAAGCAGGGCCAAAGCTGGATCCTCTTCCCAGGTCTGACTCCTGAAGGAGCATCACTCCTCCATACCACCCCCTGAGACCCTGCCTCAGGGTGGGATAGAGACCCTTCAGCTCCTCAAAATCAATAAGGTGAACAGGTGCAAAAGGAAAGCTCACAACTGAGTCCACGTTCCTGTTGTCAGTTTCCCTTTGCTGCAATCTCACATTAACTTTGTTTCCTTCAACACTGAGAGCTTTGAGGGCTCCAGCACATCACCCTCATCCCAAGAGCTCCTTGGCCAGGATGAGGGCCATGGGATCCCCCCATCCTGCTCTATGTGACTTCCTGCCCACCTCTCACAGTGTCACTCACCCTCAGAGTCAACACAGACTGTGTGGTGCTGCCCTCCAGAGAACCCAACCCAAGACTTGGTGGAGTTCTTGAAGCACGTGAGGTTCTGCGGGGAGAAGCAGGGCTCGGTGTCCTGGGTCCCTGTGGGGTGGGATGCACAAACACAGGTGGATCAGCTCCAGGGGCAGGGACAGCCCAGGCCAGGCTCTGGCACTGAGCCATCCACCCTGGGGCTCACCCCACCAATACAGCCCCCCAGCCCCAAAATGTAATTTTTGCTCAAACCCAGCGGGTGCATGGGCTGGGACCTAAACCCAGAGCTATGCAGTGTTTAGATTTTGGGGGACCCAGCAGCTTCCCCCACCAGACCAGGGCAGAGTGGACTGGCAGGAGATCTGGAGCAACACAGGTGAGGCTTACCCAGCTGGTGGTAGTTGGAGAGGCCAAATCCATAGATGTGTCCCTCACGTGTGACAGCGAAGGTGAAATAGGCCCCGCAGAAAGCGTCCTGGAAGCGCATCTTGCCTTTCCTCCCTTTGCCTCTGACAGGGACAAGCTGGGGGACCAGCAGCCGCTCTGGGGCAGGAGACAAGGTGTTACACAAGGATTTGCACCCTCCCCACATCTAAGGATCTGCCTCACTGCAGTTAGGTCACTGATTACACCCTTGAGCATCAGGTGCCTTTGTTCCTCTGCACAGGGCAGAGCTGGAGACAAAGGATGCACCCCTGAGAACAAAATCCACTCACGCAGCCCTTTCCGTCCTCCTCGGTTGGCAAAGAGTGCTGGCACCCTGCCCAGCTGGCCCTGCTCGCCGCAGCCACACGTGAACAGGTCACCATCCACTGTCAGCATCACCAAGTGGTCATTTCCTGGCGCAGGAAGGAGAGAGATGCCATGGAGAAGCCTTCAGCAAGCCCTGGGGGCTGAGATCCCACAGGTAAACCCCAGTTGTCCCAGCTTGTGGGGTTTACTGCACTGGACACCTTGATATCAATTGTGCTACCACCTGAAACACCAGCATCTCCCTCTTGTGATCCCAGGAATTCAAAGCAGTTGTTCTGGGTAGGTGGTAAGGACACAGGTGTGCCCCAACCTCCCCTGGGCCCTGGACAAGCTCCCTGGCTGCTGCTCCCCAGGCCTCGTTAGAGAGCAAGTGCTCTGGCCCCACAGGGTCACAGTTCAGGCCACTCTTGGAAGGCATTCTACATCAGATTGGTCAAATATTAACTCAATACGTGAATCCTTTGGTGCTAACAGATCTGTTTGGGCTAAAAGGTCTGTTCTCTGGAGAGTCAGAGATAAGCAAGTATGCCCTTGTACCGGGCTCAGGGCAAGTCAAGAGAGAGGAAAAGGTCATGGACATCCCTCAAGGGCTGTGACCCTGCACACGCCAGGGCACTGCTCACCTGAAACTATTTTAACAACAGGTGCATCGAGCTGGAGCAGCAAAGGAATGGTGCTTGTCTTCATGGGCTCCAGCAAGCCAATCACTCCATTGTTATCCTGAGGGCAGAGAAAAACACAGGGATGAGCCACAGGAGCAGCAGCCACCAGCAGAGCTTCCACACCTGAGGAACCGGCGTACCCGGAAGGAGCCCCAGACAAAGACCCTGCCGTCCTCGGTCAGCGCGGCCGTGTGGCTGTCCCCTGCTGACACCTGCACCACCTTCTCCTGCAGCTCCACCGGCCCTGGGGAGGTCTCAGACCCTTCCGCCGAGGTGTCGCGTCCCAGGGCACCTTCATCGTTGCAGCCAAAGGTGTAGATCTGCAGGTTGGGTGCAAGTGGTCAGCATGCAGCCCAGAGGGGCAACAGGCTGAGTACGAAGTCAGGGGACAGAGATTCACCAGGCTGAATTATCACAGAATCATGGAATGGTTTGGGTTGGAAGGGACCTTAAAGCCCCATGTCAGTCCATCCCCTGCCATGAGCAGGAACACCTTCCACTAAATCAGGTTGCTCTAAACCCTGTCCAACCTGGCCTGGAACACTTCCAGGGATGGGGCAGACACAGCTGCTCTGTACCAGAGTCTCAACACCCTCACAAGGAAGAACTTCTTCCCAATATCACACCTAGAATGGCTGTGTCACCCATTTACTTTCTGCCAGCGTGAAGCCATTTCCCCCTGTCCTATCACTCCATGGTCTTGTCCAAAATCCCTCTCCAATTCTCTTGCAGGCTCCTTTCAGGTCCTTCTTTTGACCCCCTAAAATTTCGTGGTCCTTATGAGACCATACTCACCCTCAAATCTGGAACAACATGGGGGCAGATTCCCACCCCCTGCTCCAGAACACACCCCAGAACTCACTGCACTCACCTTTCCCGTCTGGCTGAGGCACACCGTGTGCATCCCTCCAGCTTCCACCTGCACCACCATCTCCGGCAGCGTGACCAGAGCTGGCTTCTTCCTCTCCATGATGTCCTCACCCAGGCCCAGCTGGCCGACATTACCCTGGCCCAGTGTCAGCACCAGCCCAGGCTGTGAGCGGTGGGATGGGTGGCTGACTGCGGGGTGGGAGGGGGAGAAAGAACATGTGGGGGTACAAGTTTCCTGGGAAAAATCACCCCTGGGAAAGTGGAAGGAAAATTCCCAAGGATTTTTCTTACCTTTAACCTTCTTTGTCTGAAGAGGCTCTTTTTCTGGCACAGGGTTCTTCGCACTGCGTTTTCCTGGCATCCTGGAATCTAAACGCCAAAAAGAGCCTGTTAAGGGGTCACCCACTGGGCTGGTCACTGTTTGGGGTGTCCCCTCCACCTTAAAAAACCACCTGAGGGACTGGTGGCTGAGCTGGGGTTTGAACACTGATCCCTTCTCCTACTCTGGGAAAATGGAAAGTTTTCCCTTGTGCGTTTTATCCATACTCCCTACCTCACGCAGATGTAAACCTCTCCAGATTTCAGGTCCAGGCAGGCGAGGAGAGAAGGAAGGGAAAAAGAAAGGAGAAGAGGGAAAAAGGGGAAGGGGGGGGAAAGGGAAGAATCGGAGCCGAGCCGTGTCCGCGCCCTCACCCCCGTTCCGCATGGCCCGAGCACCGCCCCCCGCCCCTTCCCGCCGTTCGAATTCCCCGCGGCGCCGCCTCACGTGGGGCCGCGGAGGCCGCGGCCCGGACCGGCCGTGTCTCCTGCCGCCTGCGGTTCTCCCTGTTTGCCGGTCGGCTGCGCCGAGGGCGGTCCGAGGCTCGGCGGGCCCCGCGCGCCCGTCTCCGTGTCCCCATGCCCGTCCCACCGCGGTGCCTCCCCCGCCGCTCTCCCGGCTCCCGGCCCGACCCCGGCGCGCTCCCTCACCGCCCGCCGGCCCCGTCGCGCTCCGCTTTGCGCATGCGCGGGGGCGCGCGCCGGGGCTCCTGGTGGCGCTGCGCCCCCTGGCGGCCGGCGGCCCCCGCGGCCAGGTCAGACCGGACCGGACAGGAGGACAGGACGGACAGGGGACAGGGAGTGCAGGACACGGGGACACAGAGATACAGAAGGACAGGCAGCACACGGCAGGGGTCGAAGGGGGCAATACGCTGACCCCCGGCTAACAGACCCGTGTCAGTAACTCATCCCGCTTTCTAACCTCCAAAGGTGCCTCCAGCTCGCAAGGCTGCAGCCAGCCGTGAGGGGAACAGAGCTGCTGCAAAAAAATGGCAATTTAACGCATAGAACAATAATGAACAGAGTATTGAAATCCATAAAGTCCGAGCTCCAATCCTTTCCAGCAACCTACTGCTGCTTGATGTGGAAAATACACTTCTACTCTTGAAAGATGAACCAGACTAAACCTCTCAGGTTAACTGAAGACAGCAAATCTCTTGAGTTTCCCCTTCATCCAATGAGATGAATCACCCTTATTGCACTGTTAACCTCTGCTGTTCCAGTTCAGAGGCCTGCATGTGGCCTAACAGCTTTAATTTACTAATAAAATCAAGTTCCTAAGATCCAGGCTGGTACACCAACCTCATCTGCTTTTTTACACACCCTGATCCACGGGGTGACCCACAGCCCATGTGACTGGAAAACCAGAGAGGAAAAGGAGGAATCACCTTTGAGTATCCCAGGCTCACGTTGGGACGTTTGCCGAGCAGAAACACAGCCCCCCCGACCCTTTCCCTGGGGACTTCATGGCAAAGGACAGGACCCCCGGCCCACCTGCTTTAACCAATCCACACCAGAACCTCCCATAAACCCACCCTCTACCATCACTCCCCTTATGAAAGAGTAACAATAACCCTCCCTGCTCCCCCCAGCCACACCACCCCGGGGTAACAGACTCCATTAACCCTTCTTAGCTTAGCCCCCCCATGAAATGCAGGTTTTTATGCCCAGAGATGATCTAAACCTCAAGGTATGATGCTAATCCAGCCCAGAGTGTCACAGAGCATTTGTACCCCCTCCACTCCTTGAGACAGGTCAGCAGCACCCAGAATCACACTTCTACACAGGAGAGGCACCACCAAGAGCATGAAAGTTTTGCTTAATATTCAGATCACTGGCCAAAAACACACCAAGCCAAAGCAAGTGAAGTTTATTGAGTTGTCTACTGCAGGTACAGATTCAGAGAACAACACGAGAGTCAGGGCTGTGTTTCAGGGCCTGAACACACAAACTGCTGCTTCCACCCACACATCCTACAATCCACCCACTTTCAGTGTCATCGCCCCTGTAACAACCTGCCCCCACCACAAGGTCGCATCCATGGGAAGGTTTCAGGATGTAGTTCACAGGAGAGCACGTGGCCTTCTTTACTTTGCCCTCACCCCTCCCCTCCCCAGTTTCAAACATCCCAAAAACAACTCCTTGCTGGAGCAGCCAACCCCCCTCATGTTTCACTTCACCCAACCCCACATCCCGTGGGATTGTCTTTCCTTCCCGAGCACCTTACCCACGTGTTTAACTTCAGGTTCTGCTCCATTACTCCACAAAATCCAGGAAGGGCACACGTTCCACCAAGGGACCCGGGTTATTTTCTGTGCTCCAAGCACTCGTTTTATAAGCCCATTAAATTCACACATCCCCAGCTCCCCCACGTTTTGATCCCCGTGGTTACATCTGGATTACACGCAGTGCACTAAACTTGGGCATCCTCCTAATGTAGGTTTATATACTCTTTAATATACTCACCCTCTCCCACTAAAGGCAGGTTTGTCTTTGCCATTTCGTCCCAGCACTTTCTGCAATGTTTTAAGAAAGGAAGAGTTTGTTTTTTCTGCTTTTTTCTCGTGTACCACATTATGCAAACAGAATTTAAAAATTAAGTAAACAAATTTATTTATCTTCAGCGATTTTTTTTCTGTCTGCTAAAAGTCATAACCGGTTTTCCCCCCCTTTTAAGACTCAGGAATCATTTCCCAATCTATCAAAATTCGAAAAGAATCGTAGAAGCTAGGAGCCTGCGATCTGAACTTTTATTAACACCACCTACATCTTCCGGATTGGAATTTTATCAGTAAGCCAATCCAATTATTCTATAAACATCTTCGGAACAGCTTAAAACTTACGTGAAATATAAGGTTTAATTTTAAGGAAAAGAACGAAACTACACACAGTATTACATTGTTAACTCGGTTATTACCTCCAAAAATCGTGCTCCACTTAACACTTTTTCAGTTCCGGTGCTGAAAATAGAAAAAAAAAAAAAAGGTACTTTTAAGGATTTGCTGAATAGCTTCTGGTTTTCTTTTTCCCCCTCCCAGCTCCGCACGTGCTGCCCGTCCCACCCCGCGTTTGAGTGTTTCCTGCATGGTTTGTCTCCTCTGTCACGGCCCAAGGGCTCAGAGAAGCAGTAGGAATATGCAGGCTGCAGGCTCGGGGCCCGGCTTGTTCTCCGACGGCGTGGAAGGGGACTGTACGTCACGGGCCCGAGGGCCTGCGCTCCCGTGCGCCACACGGACAGAGCCGAGAGAGAGCGACTTCTCCGGATATCCACGTCGGAACTTTGAACATTTATGACCACCTCGATCCCCCGCCCCAATCCTGCCGCGTCCCTGCTCAGGGGCCGCATGATGGATACTCACACTGGAGCGAGCTGCACGAATCAAGCTTAATGGGCTTTGGAGGAACCTGCAGGAAAAAGGAATGCCTGTGAGGGGCGGCTGAGGTGGCGCAGGGTGACCTTGCCGCACCCACAGCCACGTGGAGCTCACGGCATATTTTGGAGTTAAAATGGGGATGCAGCGGGCATGCGCTGACAGCGCGGTGCTGCGTGGCCACGAGGACCTCACGGCACAGCAAGGTAAAAGGATAAAAAGGGTAAAAATGAAATGCTCCATACCTACAGGCTCCACCGCTGCCGAGAGTGAAAGAGGCCTGGTCACGCCGCGCGGCGACTTTTATAGAGCGGGTGGGCGGGGCTAAAACGCGCGCGCGCGTCCCGCGTGAGGGGCGGGGAAAAGCCATATATGGGCAAAGGCACCGGGGCCAAGAGGGGGCGGTGCCAGCAGCGCCTGCGCAGTGGCTGGAAGGGCGGTTGGCACAGGCGCAGTCGGAAGGGCGCGAAAAGCCGCGGCCTCAGCGGAGGCGCCGCCATGGCTGACCCGCCCTCCACCCCCCCTCAGAAGCCGCCGGTCACGCCCCTACCGCGATCAGTTGAAAAGACACACACGAGCAGGGTTTAAAAAAAAAAATTCTAAAATACTTTTATTTAATAATTAAAATCTGTTGCTGAGGAGACTGATATACAATGCAATGGCGGCTGTACAGGGGATGCTGTGAGGGAAGAGGGCCCAGCGGATGCTGGGCCATGGCCGGCCTGTTGCCACACTGATCTGTGAACAAAGTTCTTCTCTCCCTCCCCACCCTGAACACCCCCGCACAAGTGGCATCTCACATGTAGTTTAGTTTTGTGCATAATACAGCAGTGGCCCTACCAGATTTTTTCTTTAAAAACCCGCATTGAGGAAGAATTTTTCTCTCGGAAGAGAAATGCCATCTTTTTAAGGTCACTTTTTAAACCTGTTCTTCCCCTCCTTTCGACCCACACAGTGAAATTATCAAGTTTCCAGTAGGCTTAGCTGTAAAAATGAGAAAAAGGCAAGCTTCAACCCTGATTTGGGAGAGTAAAAAACGTCTGAGAGAAAGCCACAGTAAAAAGGACTGACTACTCTCACAGTTTCCCCAAATTAAAAAGTTTTAAAAAGGCAACAGTCATTTTTCCTGGTTCTGTAATTTGTTAAACAAGCCTAGACATCTCATGAGCTGTTATTAAGATCACAGCAAGTGTGAGAGAGTGCAGAGCAAATATTTTATACACATCTGTTGGGGTTTTTTTTTTCTTTTTCTTTTTTTTTTTTTTTTTACAAAAAGATGCAGCATATGTTAATACCTATACAATTCCCTTCCAGGACAACAAACCGTTGGTCAGTAGTGATTCAGGGCATTAAGGACATGACAGAAACAAGCAAAACCCCCCCCAAAAAAATAACGAGTGCCATGTCAGTTGTCTGCCAGGGTTCTCTGTACACAGCTAATATACACACACACGCTTCAGAGCACATCATCTCAGCTTCCCAACATTAGAGCTGCCTTTTGTTTGTTTTTTTCTCCCTCCCTTCCACGTGGAAAAGAGGAGGAAATGAGGGATTGCACCCCAAGACGAGTCTGTACAACTTGGGAAGGAAGGGGTTGTTCCCCTGGGCACGGTCTCCTGGCAGAGTCGTATTGCTGAGCCACGCGAGGTATAGTGTCAGTTCCAGCCTGATGGCATGAGATGTGTTTGTTCCAGTGAAATGCTACATTCAGACAGGATTCCCCTTCCCTGGCCGAAAGCCCTTTTTTCTGGATATGTTTGGAAGGCAAATCTTGGAAGAGCTGAGGTTCCACCCTCACTTTATTGCCTAGGAGAGGGATACAGAGAGAGGACTTCCAGCCCTCCCGGGTTTCTTGCTCCCTCCTGGGAATATTATGGTCGGTGGTATCTGAAAGCCAAGTGAAAAAGCTGAGTGTTATCCTTGGAACTCAGGTTAAATGGTTACTTGGGCACTACAGATGGCCAAAGAGAGTAAATTGAATTATCTCAGAACTCCCAGCCCTCAGGGAAGCTGTTAACTTCCTGTGCTCTGCACTCAACTCTGCCACACAGAGCTGGAAGGAAAGGAATCACTCGGGGCATGATCCAGAGGTGACTACACAGATTACATCCCAGGTAACTCATTAACAAGGTGTTCTGTGGCTGTGGCTGCACATCTCCAGCCCCAGAAAAGCTCACTCCAGCTGCAGCTTCAAACCAGTTTCAGATACACCTCAAACCAGACACTGGCCACTGAGTCTCCGGGATGAAAGCCCCAGTTTAAGGAAAAACAACCCACTGTGTGTCTGCTACTGCTCCAGTCACCCCCAGGACCCAGACAGAAAGGGACATTAAATCTCCAACTGCCACACAAATAACTTTTCTAAGGTTTTGCCACTTAACACTGTCCTTGCAGCACAGCTCTGAGAGCTCTAACAAGACCAAAACTCTTAAGTTAACACATTCTCACCTGGTGAACTGCTTGCTCTCCTCATGCACTTCCATTTCACAGCTCTTGAACTCATTCAGCTCCTTCCTGATGGCTGCCTGCACAGAGAGGGAGATTTTTTTGGAAAGGAAAGGGTTCAGATTGCAGCAGCCACCACCCCAGCTTTCACAGTCCATTAACACCAAGCCGAATTTAATGTGCCCCTCCCACCATGAGGGCTGGGCACCCAGAGGTGGCCGGGGAGGACAAGGACAGATGGTTCCCTGCCAGCTTCTTGAGCCTGCAGGGAACTGCACTGCTATCACCAATACCCAGTTATCCCTGCTGTGTCCAGAAAAGAGAATGGGGCTGGGGAAGGGTCTGGGGCACCAGAAGCAGCTGAGCAAGGTGGTGGGCAAGAGCCTGGAGAAAAGAAGGCTCAGGGGGGACCTTCTCACTCTACATCTCCCTGACAGGAGGGTCAAGACACCGGGGGGTCGGTCACTTCTCCCAGGTAACAAGTGACAGAACAAGGTGAAACAGCCTCAGGTAGAGCCAGAGGAAGTTTAGATGAGATACAAGGAAAAATTTCTTCATGGAAAGGGCTGTGGTAGAATCACCATCCCTGGAAGTGCTCAAAAATGCACCAGATGGGGCACCTGGGGAGGTGGTTTAGTGGTGAACGTGGTGGTGCTGGGTAAACAGCTGTAGTCCATGATCTTCAAGGGCTTTTCCAACCTCAACAATTCCATTTTTTTATGATTCTTACATCACTCAGAAGCTGAGGCAGAACCACACTGGCCTTCAGACTGTGCCCACCTGGGCTCCACCTTGCCATGAGGCAGCAGGAAGCAGAGCTGGGACAGCACATGCAAGTGAAGGGACACAGGTGGGGTGGGCAGAGGGAAAGATGAAGAGGTGAAGCCAGAGGAAGATAGCAAATCTCCTTGGCTCACACCCTTTTGTGTGGAACACCCTGGTCTGGCTCCCCTTCCCATCTGGGCCAGGACACTCCCAGGTACCTTGTCAGCTGGTGTCAGCTTTGTCCATGGCTTATCTGCTCGCCGGTCATAGTCTTGAGCATCTGTTACCTCCACATATTCATTAAACCTCAGGATCTTCCTGGCCTGCAGCTCTGCCACTGTAGGCCTTTGGCTAAGCTGAACAGCAGCAAAAACAAAGGAGGTTACTGTGAGCCTTGTCCACAAAGCATATCCAGGACTAAGCACCCCAAGCAAAACTAAAACCAGTTCCCTCACTGTGCCTTAATCACAGACACTCCCAGATCCTGCTTGCAGCCTGCAAGGGAATAGGTAAACCTCTTACAGACTGGCTGCTCCCACTGGGATCACAAAGCCAGGCTAGGGCAGAACCTGGGCCCCACTGTCATGGAGAAGGGCACTGAGGGGTGTGGGAACAGCTGCTACAAGGGTGAGCCCTGCATGACACCCCTAAACACAGCCTCAGCAATGGCAGCACTCACACTTCACACCCACAGGCCTTGGGGAAGCTTTTCCCAGCCATGAGTAACAATCACAAGTAACTTGGATGTAACAGCTAAGAGCAGCTGTTATTCTGCTCAGCTCCCACACTGCTGTTACTTCAGAAATGGATTTTAGGGAGCCTGGTGTGAAGTCATGGCTGCTGAAGCAGTGAGTTAAAGCAGCCAGGCCAGCAAAACTTTCAAGTGTCAGGTGCCAAATTCAGTTCTCATCTTGCTCGTTACGCCCGCTGCCAGCTCCGATCTGACAGCGACAAACGCGGCCCCGGTGCCAGCAGCTCACCGTGGGTGACAGTCTACATTCCAAAGCCACTGCAGTCCCAGGGCACTGGGGACACTTACACAAGAGCCCTGTGACTTCCCCCACAGCACGGTACCTACAACGTGCTCCCTGCCACCGTGGCCAGCAGCCCTGCCAGGTGGCTGTCACCGTGGGGGCCAGCAGTACCTTTCTGGTGAGCCGCCGCTTGATCTCGCGCTTCTCAGCTTGACGGTCGGCTTCGTTTTTTGCTGCCAAAGGGGGAAAAAAAAGCCATTTTTCATGTAAGCTTCAGACTTTGGAAAGTGCTTTCTAGGCTTGAACAAAGGAGAGTATTGAGCTGGATCAGATTATCTGCAGATCTAAAGGCTTAGGACAGGCGGAGAGCACAGTACAACTCAATACCCTGTGTCACCTCCTGAACTGGCAGGGGCAAATGCGCCCCTTCTGCAGCAGCAATGAGTCAGTCATGTCAAAGATTAATGGCCATATTGCCAAAATACATCCAAGCCACTGTGCAGCTCGCTCCTTCACAAAGCTATTAGAGTTTAAAAGAAAATAACAGCACAGATAAATATTTAAAATGGAAACTTCCTGAACTGACATTCCCATTTCCTCGAGATGTTTATTTAAAACTTTTGCAAGAACAAGATATGGCCAAGAAAAACAGTCCTGACTTCATGATGGGCTGCTGCTTTAGAGATCATGCAAGGCAATGCTGCAATGTCTGGAACACAAATAAAAGTCCAGCCCAAACAAAAATACCTTTAGCATTCCTCCCTGTGTAACAGCAGAGTTTGAACCAGCCCACACACTCTTCTTTGAGGTGGCAGGCATGGACAGCTATTCTGACCATAATCATTTGATCCCAGAATGGCTTTGGTTGGATCACCCAGTTCCAGCCTCTGCCATGGGCAGGGACACTTTCCCCTACCCCAGACTGCTCCAAGCCCTGTCCAGCCTGGCCGCGGACACTTCCAGGGATGGGGCAGCCACAGCTTCTCTGGGCAAAGGCCTCACCACCCTCACAGGGAAGAATTTAGTTCCTAACATCTAATCTAAATCTCTTTCAATTTAAAACCATCCCCACCTGATAAATTAAGATATTAAAGGTATTTCTCAGGACCACCAGAGAAGTGCTACTCACGCTGAAGAATGTTCCTCTGTTCCAGTTCTTCTGCAGTTGGTCTCTGACTCAGTCGCCTGAGGAGAAGTGTGACAAGTGCAGAATGTTGTACCTGGTCACTCATCAGTAGCAGATGAAGGATAAAACTGCCTGGTTTCAGTGCACTAGAGAGCCTCCTCCACACTCCTCCCTCCCCACTGAGGATCACTGCTGCCCTGTTTTACACTTTGCTCTGCTCAAACAGCTGCTCAGCCACTGGCACAGCTTTGGGAAGGGCTATGGGCTCTCCAGCAGCTTTGCAAGGCGCTCAGACAGCAGAGCCTGGACTGTCACCAGTCCCAGCTTCATCCACCACCAGCACCCACCCTGCATCCATCCACACCTTTTTACACCATCTGTGTTTTACATGTCTGTAATCCTTGAGATTTTCCCCTCTCAGTCCATTTAACCTCTGGAAACAGGGGCCTGTCAGGGGGATATTATTCAACTCCAGGAGGAACTCCCAACTTTTTTAACACAGGAGTAAAAGCAGCACTCAACCTCCCAACCCTGCTCCAGCTGCCGTGCCCAACCACCCACCCTACTCCAGCACAAGCTGTTTGGACAAGGCACCAACTTTGTCCAATCCCACTCCACACACACAGTCCCAGCAGCTCACACTGATCATCATCATCATCATCACCATCATCATCATCAGTACCTGATCAGCGTTGTCCCAATCTGGTGACGGATTTCGTTCCACTCCTCCTTGCTCTTCCGAGGGAAGACGATCTCCTCCTCTGGTGCAGTTGTGCTCCCCAGCTTTATAGCAAGTGTATCTTTCCTCTTCACTTTGTTGGCCAGCGTGCCTGTGGGGAAGGAGAGCAACAGGATGCAGCTCAAGGCTGCTGTGGCTGAGCCTGCCAAGCAATCCCAGCCCTGTGCCCTGGGAGCTGTCCTCTCTCCTTGCTCTTCCCAAGCTCTGCACTCTTGTGTGTCACCACATGCTCCCCTAATGCTGTCCTACCTGAGGACAGGCTGTCACAGGAGCCATCTCCAACTGAAGGGGTGCACTCAGCAGGTCAGTGCACAGGTTATTTGGCTGCAGAGCCTTGGGAAAAGCAAGGCAGAGGACATGTGCTACATCACACAACCAAGAACCAGCACTTTGATCCAGATCTCAGTGCAGCCAGGCACGAGTTCAGCAGAGCAATAGAAAAGCCACCTGCAATGCCAAAGCCTTACTGTTATGGCTTTCATCTTCTTCCTCATCCTCATCATCTTTATACAGGATGGGCCCCTCCGAGTCAGAGTCGCTCATCCCTTCGTCTCCTTCCTGCTCCTCTGGGAGGATCTGGGGTACCAGCTTGGGGATGACTGTGACAGATGGAGTATCTCCAATATACACACGAGGACCTGCATTCTGTTCCTCTTCCTGGTCATCTTCTTCCTCTTCCTCATCGTCTGGACTAACGAGAAGCATGCTATTACACCTCTGAACACACAGCACACGGGTTGTGGAATATCCCTGCAATCAATACAGCCTTAGCTCTCCTCAGGGAAGCCCAGAAACCAGAGGTGCAAGAGCCACCCCAGATCCTGCACTGCCCTTCTCACAGAAGGACAGGGAGCTCGGGCTGAGGAAATGACAGAGGCAGGTTCTGCAGAACCAAACAGCCCTCTGACCCCACTGCTTTGTGACTTGGAGATTCAGCTATGCTTTAACACAAGACAGTCCTTTTCCCACTTATGTTGAGCAAAATGAAAGGCTAAGGAAGGCCACAGAGGGGTGGAATCCAGGACCTTGTTTGGTCTTGGTGCAGTTACACACAGTCCAGGCCTGGACTCCTGGCATCAGCCTGTGTTTGTAGCCTGGAACCCATTTCCCTCTGTGGGCAATAAAATGCCAAAACCAGGGGTAATTTAATGGGGAAGATGCTCTGGCTCTTAAGAAGCTGAAACACAGTTTTGGCCACAGGGAAGATGGTTTCAGCAAAGGCCTAAGCCCTTCCCAGAGCCACCCCACCATCCCAGCACTGCAGGAGCTGGGAGAGCCAGCACACACACAGGGAGGCACTCACACTTTGAGCATCTCAATGGTGACAGGCAGGGATCTCGTCCTGCCCAGGGTGCCGTTGTCTTCTCCAAACCCATCGTTCTCAAAGAGCAGCGAGTGAGCCCTGTGGGACCCCTCAGGAGGGGGGGTGACAGGCAGAGGGCTGGCCAGAGCCTGCTGGATCCGAATGTGCAGCGGGATTTGGGGCAGGCGAGGCAGCACGTGGGCTTCACCAAAGCCTTGCTCTGCCGTCCTCTTGGACACTTCCACGGACCTGAAGTCTTCAGGAGGAGGAGGAGGAGGAGGAGGAGGAGTCTCCTTGGGCAGGTCCAGGGAGCACGGTGGGTCCAGGACAGGGGTGGAGGTGGGCAGGGCCACACGTGGAGGCTCAGGGGGCACGTGGGTGGGCAGTGGTGGTGAGGGTGAAGGTGGTGGGTAAGCTGAGGTCACGTGCTGAGGGCGACTCGCTGTCCCTGTCCTGTCATTTGGGGGCTTGGAGGGGACAGGCTCTGACGTGTTGCTAGGCAGGAGGCCTCTCTTCGGGGGCAGAGGAGGGGAAGGCTTGGACAAGGCAGTACCACTGGTCATTACTTGGGAAAGTTCAGCTGAAAATAAAAACCACAAAAGCCACAATGTTTAACAGGGTATTTTCCAGATAACTCTCACCAATGTGGAAAAAGCATGGCAACACACTCAGGAGCCTTGGACTAAGCACTCTCTGCTACTTTTTACTGCAATGTCATATCAGAAATAGCCAGGTTGCAAGGCTCTAGTTTGTCTTTTCACCAGCAAAGGTAAGACTTGGGAGAGCAGCCACAAACAAGCAGGCTGAGACAGGTTTGTGCATCCTGCTGCTTCAGAGAGAGAGAAATGGCACCAGCCCTGGAAAGACAGCACAGGAACCTGCCCAGGAATGCAGTTATGTGGGCACTTTATGGCTGTATTTACAGCATAAAGGGAATCCAAGACACCCAGGACACCCCAGACTCCAGTTGTGTTAACAGCTCCCCTGCACATTAAAGAACTTCTTGGGAAGACTCAAAAAGTCTTAAAGCCTTACTTTTTGCTCAGAGGCAAAATCAGCACAGCTGCAGGCAACAGTGTGCTCCCATCACTTGCATTCATCCATCAGATCCAGCCCAAGAACACCCCACTGCCAGCACCTCCTCAGGATGAGGCTCTGCTTTACTCCCTCTGAACTCTCTTCCTTAAGCCCCATGTAAACTCATCTGCCACTACAAAGTAACTAGAAAAACTCCCTAAAATACCTAAAGCCTTTAGTCTAAATATTTTCTGTTTGAGGGAGAAGAGAGGAAGAAATAGAAACATGAAAAAATGCCTGCAGTGTGCAAATCACAGCATCCTGAAATTCCCCCTCTGTTCCTTGAGAAATTGCACCAGTAAAGACTGCTCCTGCTTTAGGAGTTTGCAGCTTTTAACATCCATGTATCCACAGCTTCTGGGGCTTGTAGAGGCTTTGGCTAAAGCAGCTGAAACCAGCTGCACGTTTTCCTGGAGGGGGTGACAGTGACACAATGGATGTCCCCAGAACAGAGCTGGGGGAATCCGTAGTGCAGACACCACGAGAGGGTGCTGCAAGTGGGAGAGTTTCCAGAGATAAGGCCACATAACTGCAGAGAGGTGGGCACATTTTTGAGATGTTTAGCATTTTTAGACTTTCCCCTTGTAGATTAAGGGCCAGATTGTGCAAAACACAGAGTGCCCTCAGCTCCCGCCCAAGGGACTCCAGTGTCTCCTGAGCAGTGCTCCGAGCCTGGCAGCACCAGGCTTGGGGCACCTCTGGGTAAAGAGCAACATTTGAAAGGGAGAGAGGAGCTGGCAGAAGGAAGCTGCTGCTTGAGACACCACAACTGCTCATGGGGACAGACAAAGGGGTGACAGTGACACCCTCCCCTGCCTCAGGCTATAACAGTGGTGCAGAAGGGCACCCCTGCAGTCAGAGCAGGCACCAAAGACCCGTGGAGAGCTCACAAAGCCAATTCCACTCCTGCTGTTCAACAACAGAGACAACACAAGGCTGACACAGCAACACTGCAGCTCCAGCTCCATCGTGCCACACCAGAGGGCTGTGGAGCCTCCTCTACATCTGCATTCACACCCAGGAGACAAAAGAAATATGCCTGTTCTTCCCCCTGCACACCCTGCAGGTGCTCCCAGCCCAGCCCATGCTCCTGGGGAGAGGCAGGATGGCTCCAAACACACTGGATACACTGCCAGCGTGTTTGGAGCCATCCTGTGACTTTCCAGTCACATTTTTTGTTCCACAAGTACCTCCTGCAATTAACGCTGGGGCATTTCAAATGCCACCTTGCAGTGTGTGCAAGCAGCTTAAAGAAAACAAGAAGGTATTTCATGGAGTGCTCAAGCATGGTCAGGCTAATCAAGCTGGTCTGGAACATGGGGGGTTGTTAATACCACACCAAGGTCATTTGCAGAACTTGCCAGAGCAAGGTGAGCCCCAAGCAGAGCAGAGCCAGCTGTCCACACTGAAAGCAGTGGCCCAGGCTATTCAGATGGCAACTTGCACACCCAGCACTGCCTCTCAAACCACACCTGGGTAACACCTCCAGTTGCTGTGATAACAGTGCAGACCTGTCAGATTGATCTGCCAGGAGCCTCCCTCCTGATCTGTGCTGACCCCTGCTAACCCTGTCCAAAGATTAGGAGGTGTGTGTGGAACAATTGCCTGAAATGCCAGCAGGCCATCACTGCATGGAAGTCATCCCAGCTCTCAGTGTTGCATCTTAAGATCCCCAGAACTCCCACAGAGAACAGAGACTAAATGAGCTTTAAGAAACTCTCACCAAATCTTCTGCTTAGAAAACTTACAGAGATAAAAATATTTAATTCCCTAAATGGGAAGATTCAGCTCAAATTACAGTTGAGCTGATGTATCCATGGGACAAGACTCATATGTCAATAGCCCAGCCACAGACCTCAGAGGAGGTGCCTGAGTATAACCAGGGAAGTCTGAATTATCCCTGCCAGCTCCTGGTCTCTGCTTAAGTGGAAACCACATGGCCTGGCAGTGACAGTCATGACAGACATTGTTTGGTGTGATGTGGATTTTTTGGGTTGGTTTGTTGGTTTTTTGTGGTGTTATTCTTTTTCTCCAAGAGCAGCTGAAAGAAGGAATTGTCACTAACCACAGTCTCACACAGCAAAACCTCATCCACCATTCCCCAATCCCAGCTGAATCCCAGCCCCAAGTGAAGCATCAACATTCAGACACTCTCTCAGAGCTGACAGAGAACAGGCAGGCAGGGATTCCTTCCTGCAGGTAGCTGTTGGGAACAGACTGGATACCCCATGGCAGAAGATTCCAGTAATTCCCCTGTTCCCAGAACATGTGTCCTGGCTAAACACTGGCAGATCTGAGTCCAAACTGGACTGTGTTCAGCAAAGATGGTCACACATTCTGTTGCAACTAAAAATCTCCCTTTATGAAGGGAAGAGAGTCTTAGAGCAGTGGCTCCACAACACCTCAGGGTACAAAAAACCAGCTTATGGGGTCACTTACCTATTAGTGAGTTGCTGTTTCTGTTGACAGGTTTGGGAGGAGGGACAGGAGGCTGTTTGGCAAGAGCTGTGCTGGTGGTACTAGTGGGAGCAGTAGTGTTGGCACTGGCAGGAGCAGGGAGCAGAGTCCTGGGAGCTGGGGAAGGGGCAGCTGTGGAATTGACTGTCTTTGCTGCTGTGGGGGCTGTGCTGAAGGGGGCAGTTCTTGCAGTGCTGCTGGCAGGGGTTGGTTCCTTTGCCTGCACTTCGTTTGCCTCCTGGGAAGTGGAGGGAGGTCTTTTTGGAGGGAGCAGAGGTTGTCTGGGAAGATGTGGCTCCTGAGGTGGTTCCAGTTCGGGCCCAGGGTGGCTGCTGGAGGAGCCTGCAAAGGGAGGCAGCTCAGTTTAAGGCACTGGAAGGGCCTGCTGAGGGTGGGAAGGGTCAGATGAGAATTCAAAACCTGACTGCAGGAGAATGTGAAGCCCTGATTTTGCACACAGCTGGTTTCTTACCCTGCCTCTTCTTTGGCTCCTCTGCTGGAACAGGCTTCCTAAGGCTGGATGGCTTTGTGGCCTCTTCCTCCTGGCTGGGCAGGTTAGAGACCCCAGGGCCCCCAATGGGGACAGTGTGGCCATTCTTCAGTGCAGGAGGGTTCAGCTTCTCTGGCTCTTCACCATCTGCAAGGGGATGGGAGGAGAGACAAGCAAAGAGAAAACACTCAGAAGGCAGGGGAGAGGAGAGGTGGCTGAGCTGACTCAGCCACCATGGAGCCACACCAGCTTCTTTCTGGCTTCTGAAACAGCTGGTCTTCAGTCACCTTCTGCACAGGACAGCACAGCAACCCAACCAGCTGGAGCTGAGAGCCCCTGATTTCATTATCAAGGAGTAAATCACACAGCACTGTATGCCACCAAGGGTTTTTCTTCTGCCTGTCCTGCCCTTCCTCCTGTGTTACAGATGAGCAGGTGCTGCAGCACAAGGAAGTTGTAACTGAAGTCATAAATCTCCAGCAGTTTTTGTATCCCCTCTCCATCACAGAGCAGTCACCAATTCCCTGCTGCAATGCAGATTCCAACATGAGCCCAGTCACCTATTGCACATGCAATAACAGACCTTCATAAAGTCTTTGGATTAGTGGAAGCACCTCTGTTTTCCTTGTTTCTGCCCTGAATTTGGCACAAAAATCACTGTTCAACCCAAAACATCAGCAAGGCAGATTTCCTCACGTTACCTTGCTTTTAATCAGATGTAAGGACACAGCTCTAGAATTTGATGTAGGTCACTTGGACTATTTCTGCTTTTACAAATTCTAGCATGGAGGTTCCCAGTGTTAGAAGCAAGACCTCTTTTTGGGGAAAAAAACCCATCCAATCCAGCCAATGCTTTTGAGGGTCCTGCTACTCCTAACCCCCATGAGGAAATACTCCACCATTCTCTGTAATTGCCCTGACAAGAATTTTTGGCAGTATTACTCTCAAAAAAAGACTCAGCATCCACCTCTAAGGGGAAATTGCCCATTTTGACTGATTTTCAACTCAAGAAAACTTGAATAAATCCATCACCCATTTGATTAAAAATATTTTTCAATTCAGTCTGCCATCTCTGAAGGAACTGGAGTGTGTGGCATCCAGGCCCTCCAGGTGCTAGACCCCAGCACACTCTGATGCTCTGATTTTTGATAATTTATTCCACTGCTCTCCTCACCTTTCCTCTCCCTCCGAAGTATTACCTCCCCTTCCCTAAGCTGGTGTTATTCAGAAGCTTCCCAGAATTTCTTTTCCACAAGAAACAGCCTTGGTTGCTGTGAGAAGCTGGCAGGTAGTGCTGCCTCACTCACTCACTGCCTTTCTCTGAAATGCAGCAGGCACATCCTGCAACAAGAGGGAGTTTCCTCCCCAGCTAGGGCTGAAACTCAAGGGATGAGCCAGAGATTTTTATGGCAGCAACTGCCTCTGGTTATCCCAAGTTTTCAGCAAGGGAGACAGGAACTGTGATCCAGCTCTCCTCACCACTCAACCCTGCCTGCCCTTCTCTGGCAGGGAGCTGCAGCTCCTGATGGTCTCTCACACCATCTCACCCTCAACTTCAGCTCCAGTGCCCTTCCTCAAGGTCAAGAGAATCCAATGTCATGTTCTCTCCTTACTCTGAGCCCAGTACCCACATCCAGGAGCCCACAGCCTGCTGACCTCCCACCCAAGAACAGCAGGGCTGCCTCTCCTGGCTGCTCCTCCACTTACACTCTCTTTACCTCTACTCCTCCCTTCCTCATCTCAAAGCATCCTCATCCAGCATCTTTCCCCTCTAAGAACTCACCCAAGAAAATTAACTGACCTCATACAAGCAGGCTTTAAAACTGCAAACAAATACAATAACCCACTCTCACATCTCATGACTGCCCAAGTGTCTTAAACTCCCAGAGGGATTTAGATAATGTGCCTCTAATCTACCCCCCTGCCAACACTGACTGCTCCCTCATGCTGGGCCTTTGCACTTTGGATTACACCCATCTTCTGTTTCTAAAACCAGAGCAGATGTCTCAAAGAAGAAAATAATTCCACCTTAGCCAGGCTTCTGTTACAGCATGGAAGGATCTCTGCCTCCTCTGCCCTCTCTAGCTGGAGGTTTGGTACCCAAAGTCTTTGATCTCTCTTCCAGTTTCACCCTGTGACCTCCCACCCTTCTGCACCTGGTGGACTCTGCAGTGAGGCACTGACACCCTCAGGTAGGTGTCAATGGCATCACCACAGCACAGTTTTTTCAAGACTTTCTCTTTGTTTTGCTTTCAGTGGTTTGGTCTGAAAACCACTTTTTCACCTCCAGTTTTCCACTTTCTTAGAATGCAACTTGCACTAGGCCAAGGCTGTATCTGTAGTTGTCCTGAGGTGCAGTTACACATTGCTCTGAGCCAAAGGCCACATTCCCACCTGCAGGAGATGAGGGGCTGCTATCTCCCCACACCTTCCTGCCCCCTCCCTTGGACCCACATCACACTAATCCCAGCCAGGTGACTGAATGGTGACCTGACAACTTATTCTGGCTGCATGATCCCAACTTGGAGACATCAAAGATGAAAGAAAAGGGGATAAGACTTTGCAGACTTCTTAGACAGCAGCACAAACTTTAGTAAGCCCAGTGGTGACCATGACACCCTACCATGAAGCATCTCTTGGAAGATTTGCCCCTACCCAAGCAGCTCAGAATTCATCCATTTCTGATTCTTCTCCCAGCCTGAGCCCCAAGGGCAGCACCCTCCCATGTGGAACAGCAGGAGATAGTGAGTGACAGTGTGACAGCAGAGGCTGGCAGGACAGCACAGGTATCTGGAGCAGAACACAGAGAGGGACAGGATGGGAAGTGACCACAGCACAGCCATCCAGCCCTGCAGGGAGGTGTCCAAGACAGGCACTGCACTTCTCAGCACCATCCTCCTACCTGAGCAGCCTGCCTTCCTCCCAGGTGGGAAAACAGACAAGAGAGAGCATTGAAAAAGGGTAAAGCAGACAGGAATCCCTTCAGCAGAAAGCTCTTGGATTTGTCTCCCAAGGGTGAGGTTTGGCCAGAGGAAGATCAGCTACACAGACACAGACAGAAGTTCATTTGCAGACTCACCCTGCTCAGGCTCTTCCAACAGAACCCCTCTTTTTACCAGCTCCTCTCTTGGCTTTCGCATAGAAATCTTTCGTTCTAAAACTGATATTAAATTGAAAAAAAGCACTCAGAAAACAGGGCAAGCTTGATGTTCAAGAAGTTGTTGTTGTTTTTTTTTTTTTTTTAAGGGATTCTCTAGAGGTAATAAAAGGGCTTCAAATTTCACTGGGTTTGAATGGATTAAGAGGAGAGAGGAGGAACTGCATGTTCAGACCTGCATTTCACACTGCACTGCTGCTCACGGAGCAAACCCTCCCTCCCCACAGCTGCTTGGGGAGCTTCCTTGAAAGAAAGGAATGAATCTGTCTGAAACTACAGCTCCATGGTAAGGTGTTTCTGGAGAGATTGCAGGTGCCAGCCCATCACCAAAGTCCCCTTTTGGTTCTCACACGTGTCAGCACTCAGGGCTTGCTGTCACAAGCCCTCCTCAGATGGATGAAGGGACACCCACCCAGCCCCTGTTACTTTACCTTCTGAAGTCTCCTTGAATTTGTCACTGCTTTTCTTTTTCCTCCACTTCCAGGGTTTGAAAATCTTGCCAAAGCTTGAGAACTTGCTTTTCCTCTTTGTAGGAGGTGTGGTGTCACCTGATTCCAAAACATCTACCCCCATGCTGGCATCACCTGGGGCGTGATCCACCTCTTCAGCTGCACAGAAAAGAAGGGAAAGAATAAAGAATTATTTCTGTGCTGCAGGTAACAGCTCCCATCTCCCACCAACTCATCCCACACTGGGAATGGTGGCACACATTCATGCAAAGAAGGGAACAAGACTATCTGTGGCTCCACTGAGCCCTCACGTCAGCCTGGGGAGACACAAGTGGGATTCTCAACATAAACAAGGCAAAGGGAAACTGGTAAGGGCCTTCCTGGTGAGGCAAAGATCACAGAATCCCAGAATTGCTAAGGCTGGAAAAGAGCTCCAAGTTCCTTGAATCCAATCTGTGACCAATCCCTACCTTGTCACCAGCACAGAGCACTGAGTGCCACATCCACTCATTCCATGGAGACCTCCAGGGATGGGGACTCCACCACTGCCCTGGACAGGCTGTGCCAGGGACTGACAACTCTTTAAATGAATAAATTCCCCCTGATGTCCAATCTGAACCTCCCCTGGCACAACTTGATGCTGTTTCCTCCTGTTCCTGGTTCTTTGGAGGCAGATCTGACCCTCACCTGGCTACACCTGCCTGTCAGGGAGTTGGAGAGAGCAAGAAGGTCCCCTGAGCCTCCTTTTCTCCCCCAGCTCCCTCAGCCACATATTAATTTAATTTTACAGTGTCACAGCTTTGCCCACGAACACAAACCACTTCCTTACATTTTCTCCTCTTCATTTGTGCTGGACACAAGTGATTACCTGAACACCAACACCTTCCAGCCCACTGAGCTGGCGTTCACAACTGCCTGCAGCCCAAAATCACCAGACCCACTCCAGCAGCTGCAAGTGCTGGATTTTCCCCTGATTTTCCTTCTATAAATAAGGGCAGCAAAGCTGGCCAAGAGCAACAGCTCCACAGGAAAGAGACACAATGCAGGCCTGTGCTCCACCTACTGCACAGGAGTCTCTGGAGAACAGCACAAGAAGGACACGGAGGCGGGAAGGGACATGTTGAAAAAACCAAACCAAAACAAAAAAAAAAACCCACCCCCAACTCAAAAAAACCCCCCCACTTTTGAAGCAGAATCAGAGCACAAAACACTCATCTGGGGACTGTTGATCCTGCCCTGCCTGATGTTGCTGTTTGGGGGTATTTGATGGAACACAGAGAAGCACTTAGAACGAGCAGAATCTAGCACTGCCTGCAAAAAAATAAATGAGTGAGCACAAACTAAGTGAAGCCAGCTGGTGCCCACTCCATGGCAGCATTTCCAGAGCCAGAATCCCTCAGCTTCAGCACTAGAGACAGGAGCACTGCAGAGCTCCATGGTAAAAAAAAACAAAACCCCAAAAAAACAAAAACAAAACACCAAACCAAAACAACAACAACAACAACAAAAAACACCAACAAAAAAAAAAAACCCACAAAAAAACCAAACAAACAAACCAACCCCAAAAAACCAAAAACAACCAAAAAAAAAAAACAACAACAAAAAAAACAACCAAAAAAAACCAGAACAACAAACCAAAAAAAAGCAACTTATGGAGAAGAGACATCCCCCAGCCCCACCCAGCAGGCTGGAGTGTCCTGATACAAATTGCTCAGGTATCTTCTTTTGGAGCTTCCAAGTCAGACACTGTGGAGCTTGGGAGCACAACAGACCTTTCAGACAAGCCTGTGTGATATCCCTGCAGAACAGGCAATGCCCCATAGGTAACAGGAGAGTTCAGCCAAGAATCCCATCTCTTGAGACTGAGATTGGGGAAAGAATTTTAGGGGAAAGCCGCTTCACACACAGAACAAAGAGCCAATAATGCATCTAATAATGTACAAACCTCCACTGAGCATACAGGCCCTGATGGGAAAAAGCAGATTCAGGACAGAGGGGGAAAAAACCACAAAAAAATGCATTGATGCAGCTCTACCTGAAACCCTGCAGTGCTTCCCAGCATCCCAGAAAGCAAGCAGCACAGGTAGCCACAGCCATGGGCTCCTGAACAGCCTCAGGCCACAGGGCTGGGGACAGGCTACCACTGTGTCACTGCAGGACAGACAGACCCCATTTTTCCAGTCTGGAATGGAAGATCACTGAAACACAGGGAAGAGAAGAACTACAGAGGCAAACTGGAGAGTGTTTGAGCCACAGTTTACTTGTTGGATGTACTTTTGTTTAAATCAGCCCCGTAACAGAAAGTCCCTCACTCTGAACCAGTCAAAAGCTTGATGTCAGCCAACATTTGTTTGAAAAAGCAAGACCAATTCGGCATCTGAGATGCTTTTAAATAAAAAAAAAAAGAAAAAAAAAAAACCAAACCCTAACTTCATAACAGGAGAGAAATTGGGTGGAAAATAACATACACCACGGCAGCACTGATCTGTGATTTTCTGCAGGGATGGAGGGAGGGTGGATGGAAGGTGGGGGGGACAGGAGGGGGGCACACAGAAAGGCATTTCAAGCTCCCAGAAACCCAAGAGGAATTGTCTGCATGTTTAGAGGCACTTTCTTCAGAGACCAGAGCATTAGCCCTGGAGTTGTACATGCAATTTTAACAAGCAGTATTCACTGTGCTCAACAGAGCATTCCCAAACTTAACCAGGCAGGCGTGAGCGCTTGCCAAGCACAGGCTGTGGACAGAATTTGAAGCCCAAGTGTCATCAACGGCATTTCCCTCACCTTTCCAAGGAGAACAGTGCTGAAGGCAGCAGTACCAAGCTTGCCTTATATCCCCTCTTCCCTGAGCTGCTCTGAGGAACGTCATTTATGTGCTGCCTGCCACCCAAAATGTCAGAGTGCTGCACTAAGTGAAGTAAGTTATTAAAAGAAAACTCAACCATCAAGTCCAGGGATTAATGAAGAGCCCTCAGCACCCTGGAATGTCTCCATTTCCAGTTAGAAGGAGAATGACCCTGCCACAGTCCCCTCCCAGCAGCCAGGGAGGAGCACAGGACATGAAAGGATGAGCCAAACTGCAGGAGACACAGGGTACCTCCAAAGGAGGAGCAGCTGAGAGCAGAGAGGGTGGGGAGAACCCACAAGTGACTGCTCCTGGCAGGAGCTCTTCCAGCAGCTCCTGCAGCCCAGGACTGTCAAAGCAAATACCTTCCCAGGGTGGAGTTTTGCTGCCAGAACTGCAACCACGCAGGTGAACACAGGAGGTTTCACAAGACCTTCACATCAAGAGCAAATCACTTGGTCCTGCTTCTCTGCCTGACTGCTCCCTCAGCCGTGTTACAACTGCTCGGGGGCTCCTGCTGAGAGTCAGGTGTTGTCCAACACGGAAACACTTGGGTTTGTTGCTTTGTAATCAGTTCCATGCCCAAGAACAGCCAGGCAAGAGGGGAAGACAGGCAAAACTGTCCAAAACACAAAACTGTCCAAATAATTCCCACTACCCTTTTGCTCTGTGTAGAATAAACTTGACATGTTACTGAACATTCTGAGACCATTCCAGCCCACCACTCACACTGAAGCCAGGGAAGCAATTCCTTCACTGACTCCCATGGAATTCGTTCTGTCCCTTTGTGCAGATGACAGGAGAGCCTCTCCTACCCTTCCACAGCACTCTTCCTTTTCCCATCCCCAATTACCACAGGGACATAGACATTCAAAGCAGTCTGTTGTGAAGCAATTATGACACTGAGGACTAACGAGCGGGTGGATCAGCAGCTGGAGGTAAGATTTACAGATCTGCATTCAAATAACCTTATTGTTCAGCGATTGTTCACATTAGTGCTCACACTCCCTCCAAAATGGACCTTCCCTTCCACTCACCGCCCATTTCCAGCTCCAATCTCCACTAAATGGTGCAGAGAGGACATCTCTCCCCTGTGACGGCAGAGAATCCACTTGGCTGAGGCTGTGCCTCCTCCTGCTCTGCTCCACAAAGCACAGGAGGGTCCCTAAGCTGCTTTGCAATGCAAGGGGACACCCTTCCTTATCCAGCACCGGGAAAGAACCACAGCACAGTGCCAGGGGAACGAAATCAGGCAGAGAAAGAGGAACCAGACTTTGAGGGAAGGGTGGGAAGCATCAGGAATCCAGTGCCTTCACCCGACCTGGCCCAGCAGCAAGGCTGCATCCAAGAGAGCACCCTCACCGTGGTGCCAGGCTGGAAAACCCATTTTAAATACATGGAGAAGTTTAAATGAGGTCACACAGCCCTGGGTGAAGCCAGCAGAGTCCTCATGAGAAGGTCAAGAGATTCCCAGCTGGCAGGTCCCTAAAGTGACCCCACACAGAAGCAGGGCCTTGTTTAACCCTTCTGAAGTCCACACTTTGGAAAAGTGACCCTGGAGCTGGGAGAGCGCCCCAGAGCCCACCCTGACAGCTGGATGCTGTGCTTAATGTTTCAACAGAGCCCTGGCTGAGGAAAAATCAGGAATAAAATATGTGCTGCAACCTCAGCACTTTGCCTGATGCTCCTGGGGGAGATGGCCTGGAACACTTGGAGCTCACAACCCAGCTGGTGCAGGGACAGCCTGATGCCCCAGCTGCTTTCCAGCCAGAGCCTCCTGCCATTTCAGATCCACTCTCCCAAACACTTAAGCTGTTCTGATCTCATTCTATCCAAACAAGCAAGTGAAGTTGAGCTGTTTAAAACAGCAGATTTGTGTTAACCCAAAATGTTTAGACTGAAATAATCTCGGGAAAGATCACAAAATTGGCACAGCCTGAACACACAAGAAGGCAGGAAGCTCCAGCAGTGCCAAGCAGGTTGGGATGCAATTCCCTATCGGTCTGCCTGGCCAGCTGGTCCTTTCAGCTCTCCCCTGCAGACATATTTTTTTGCTCAAGTCTTCCAGTTAAATTTCATGTAGAAAAAAGCTCTTTTTCCACTGCATCTTGTGCTGTTGAGTGACCCCAGTCATTTTTTTTTTTCCAAAACAGAGAAACCATTTCAGTGGAAGGAGCTAGAGACCCACAGCTGTCTCTCACACCCTCACCAAGTGGCTGTGGTGATGTGTCACCTGTCCCCAAAGGTCCTGTCAGGCTTGGGGCTGCCATTCCCATTGAACAGAGTGAAGCTTTCACTTCCACCACTGCTCTCAGTGGGTCAAACTGGCCCAGCCAGGATCCACAGGCTCAGTTAAAAACCCCACACGCTGTCACACCATGGCCACACACACACAGGACACCCCAGCAAGCAGCTCCCTGCTGGCCCTTAGGAACCCCACCTATAAAAGGTTTGATGATCACACCATGGAGAGGAAAATCCACCATGTCAGCAAGGAGAGTTAATCCCCATCTTCAGGGGTCAAGCCCCAAAATACCCTTTTGTAGAGCCAAGCACTGCCAGGCACAGCAGGAGCTTCAGGGACCAACAGGAATAAGTAAAAAGCACTCCTTCCATCAAGGATTATTTCTCATGTGTAAGATACCTGCAGCAGTTACCTGGAATAGAGGCACCTCAGATGCACAGTGTTAAAGAATTAAACCCAACCTGGATCTAGTGCAGGGCATTCCAGAATCAATCCTGGTGAGTTTTTAAACTGTTTTAACTCAGGCCACACATCGTCAAAAGTCACCCTGGCTATGGAGAAATTTTGCTTCTAAGCTAAAAATCACTTCAGACCCAAGTCTCAGATCACAACAAAGCAAGGCTGAAGGCTGTGAAGAAATCAAAGGATTGCACCTCACATGATGACAGTTCTTAACATCTTGACTATGCCTGGGAGAAAAACTACTGATTTTTAGTGTTCATGAGGAAAATGGCCAATCCTTTAAGGATGCAGGGTCAGTGTGCCCCAGGACAGGACTGCAGAATGGAGCTGCTGGGAAAAGGTTGAGAACAAGCTGCTTTTCTCCCCCAAACATTTCTGCAAAGGCTGGTGAAGCAGTCTAAGAGAAGCCAGGTATCACCATCCCTGCACTACCATGGGCTCTTTGTCCCAGTCCTTTTCTGAGATGTAAGATGTGGTAAATTCTGCCTTCATTAAGAGGCATCCTCATGAGGAAACATCCCTATTTTGATGTGTGAACAAACTTGCACAGTGTCTAAATCGTGAGCATGGGCCAGATTCCTTCCATCCACAAACCAGAGTTCACCCAGAACCAGCTCCATCTCTTCTTGTAGGAGTTATTACAGGATTTCCACAAATCCCAGGAGTTTCTGTTCATAAGGAGCTTGCTGGGCATTTGTCTTTGGGCAAATGAGGTACTTCAGTGCCTCAGCAGCAACTCTGCTTAATCACCTTTATTTCCCTCCCTAAGGAACACACCTCCCTGAAGTTCTGCCACCGAGCAAGCCCACAAGGTGCATCAGGAAGCTTTGCAGGGAATGTGGCTGCTCATTACACACCTCAGGGACCTGGAATACAGCAGGACCTACAGCAGGACCACTGCACCCAGAGCCAGTGCCAAGGTGCTGCCAAAAGCCTCCTTGTTGCCACCACAGTGTGGGTGCACAGGCTGGAGAGCAACTCCCTCCTTTCCCACCCTGCTGTGTCCAGCAGAACAGTCAAGAATCTGAGAAGCTTCCAAGCAAACAGCAACAACTCAAAAAGCAAACACTCTTTGAGGGAAATGCTCTTAAAAGTATCCAAAAAGCACTTCGGGTAAATGTTTCTAAGCTTCCCTAAAACAGCTTTAAAAACTTGGTGTGTGTGTTCCTGAAGTGTCCAGGGAAGATGTGAATCCTGACCTTAAAGGAATAAAAGGTTGTGGTCACAAAACAGCCTCAAACAGTCCCAGTCCTTGGCTTCCCTGTGTTTTGTGTGTTTCTAATCACCATAATCTTCACAGGACCTCTCCTTAACAGCATCCTGCCACAGTTAATGCAAGAACCATCTCTTCAAGTTCCAGATTTAATCAGCAGGAACTGTGAGAGCTGTGCCATGAAAAAAGACTTCAGAGAGCAAATGAGCAGTTGAGGAAATACCAGGTCTGCTGGCCCCAGCCTCCAGAAAGCACAACACCATTACACCAAGCCCACTCCCTTCGAAATTACCACTGTTCTTGGTGTTTGATGAGAGAAAGAGCCCAAGACTGACCAGGTCAGCTTCTAACAGTGAATAAATCCAAGCAGAAGATGCTGTTAATCTCCACAGTACAAAGATAACTGAAGTTTTACTTCTCCCTTCCACTCTATCACTTTATTTTTAGCAACTCTTGAACAAGGCTAGCTGGAGTCATCTGGTGGTGCTGGTGGGGAAGAGAATCACTGGCTTCATCTGAGCCCTAGAAATGCTTCATAGGTCAAAGTTATAGAAGCAAAAAACAATGAAAATAGTAGTTTGTATCTTGAGGATGCTCTTTGTCTGCCAATGTCGTTTTCTTCTCTAAGAATTATAAAATTCCACTTTACAGATGAGGGTGAACAACTGAGCCCAGCCAGCTAACAGTAAATGGGAATGAGAGAAAGGCAACAGCAGGATGTGGAAAGTCTCCTCACAGCCAGTGCCTTCCCAGTCCCAGTGCTGGAACAGCACCCAGGACAGACCTGGAGTAACACTGACCCCCCACACAGTGCTGGGGAAGCAGGGCTGCTCCTGGAGCTTCACACAGTTGTGTTTTCTCCAGCCTGTTACTCAGATACCTCACAGTGGAGAGGGAAAACAAGCAGGGAGATTATTGCCAAGCCCTTCTCCCCCCGAAGCTGCTACAGCTGCCCCAAAAGCTGGGTGACATCAAGCACAAGGAGGCAATTCTCGGTGGCTTTGGTCTAAAAGCTCACTCTCGGGGCTGACTCCTGCCCCACACAGGTGAACTTTCCCACTGTCCAAGTGCTTTGCAAAGGCAGTATCCCTAAATCCAGCCAGAGGCTGTCCCTTAAAAGAGCAGCTTGGAGCCTGCCTGAAGATCAGAGAACACGCTGCACAGTGATTCCATGTGAAACAAGTCAGAGGAAGGAAGGAAACTGAGTTATTTCTCTGGTTTCTCTCCCCAGCTGGGCGCAGGTTACACAAGTTCCACATTCCGCTCCTCCCAGCCGCTCCGTTTCACCTGCAGTGCTGCAGCCCCGGAGCTCCCTGGCTCCCCTGCCCTCCATTACTCACCAAAACCTGGATTGACCGGCCTGGAGACGCGCGGCTGCCCCATCAGATCCCGCTCCGAGCAGCTCTCCGGGAAGAGGTGGGAGGGGAAAAGAGGAAAAACTCTACGCTGAGAACACTTCAGCCCTTTATAAAATGATAAATCCACGCTTCAGCTGAGGAAAAAGCCCGGCAAAGTGAGGCGACTCCCAACTCTCAGGCCACGGCTGCAATGTCCGATGGTCCGGCACAGGTCCTGCTCTCCCTGGCCCCCATGGCTGGGCACTTGATTCTCATAAATAGGTGTCGGTGCCAGCTCCCTTCACGCAGGAATGCCTGTCATTCCAGAGCCGAGCTGGCTAGGGCCGAAGCTCAGGAAGGGGAGGAGACAGCCAGCCACGATCCAGCCACTTAGCTGCACAATCCAAATTATCAACACCCCTCTCGCTCCTTCCTCGCATCCAGTTCAGCACGGAGAGGGAAAAGCTGGGAGCCAGGAGAAAGAGAGCAGGGTGTTTTCCTAAGGGATCTACTTGGAGAATCCGTGGGGTTTTCACCTCCCAAAATGGGATTAAGGAATTTCCAGCCTACCTGTGCCAGCTAAACACAAACGAAGGCAGTCAGGGATGAGACAGCTGCTCTCTAAGTGCTGTGGGAGCTGCATTACCCCCGAGCAAAGGGAATTTCAAAGACAGCCTGAATTGATATGCATCTAGCCAAATATATAATAAAAATACAGTTTCATGCAATTCCCGTCGCCACTAAAGTTACCAGGAAGCGTGTCTTCTCGCATAATTTGAATTTAACAATGGAAAATTTAAATTTAACAAGGGAAGTAAAAGTTTAGTTTCTATTCATGTGTCACAGCTTGATGGTTAAGGTAGCCAACATCCCCCTCAGCCATCTGCCTCACAATAAAAGATCTCCACAGTTTAAATATGTCCATTTGGACTCCTTAATTTATCATTAAAGTTTGGGTTAGGACTTCTGTGAACCTACAGCTCGTTTTCCCTGTACACCCTACAGAGGAGCAGGAAAATCTTTAAGCATCCAGAAGCTTAATCTTAGTTCAGGGAAAAAGCAAAAGCAATTTTCGAAAAAACATACAGGAATGTCCTGCAGCATAAAAAGGGTTAAAATCAGGAACCTGACCCCATGTGACACATCCAGGTTGGTTTTTTCCCCAGTGTAGGAAGTTTTAAACAACAGGATCTGCTGCAGTGTTCAGTGTCCCTGTCCTTGCTGGGCCAGCAAGAGGAGGACTTCAGTCTGACTGAATTCTACTCAGGCAGCAATCCCAACAGGAAAATCTTCTATTCTGGGAAACAACCAGATCCAAGACTGTCGATTTTGGCTGGTGCAGCTGGGAACAATCAATGCTGCACATTGCCCAGAGCAAATGCCCTGGGACTGCTGTCCCCCACGGATGGGGGGATGTAGTGCTACAAAAACACACCCCAGAACAGGGCAAGGGGTATTCTGAAATTTTTAACACCTCACCTGAGCCACAAACACACCACAAAGTGTACTAAATGTGCAATTGGGCAACTTGCAAACCCACTCCTCATCCAAAGGTAGAAACGCAGGAGGAAGGAGAACACTTGTGCACCTTCTCCCCCTGCATTGTGCATGTCCTCCCATCCCTGGTGCCAGGCACATGACCCTCATCCCACAGACAGCAGGAGCAGGTGGAGGAGCAGGGGATGAGCAGAGCCAGGGAGGCAGACAGCAAATACCACTGTCCTCCCTGGAGCAGGGCACATGGACATTCCTGGAAGTGTTGCTCTTCTCCAACTCCCACCACGGACATCTCCACATTTGGGCTCTCACTGCGGGCAATGAAAGTCCCAATTCCAGGAATGCTCCACCTCACTGAAGACTTTTTGCTTTGAAGCAAAGAAAAAGCTGTTTTTAAAGCCATTTATATTTGCTGCCATCGAGCAGAGACCCATAAAGGTCAGAGATAAAGGCAGGAAGATTTCCCCAAGTCTGTAAATCAGCTGCCCAGCTTGAAAGGAGGGGTGGAAAAAACATCCTTGCCTTGGGGAATGCTACAGAACCCTGCCTCTAGACCTGCCTGGCTTCTAAAGAATTCAAGTCACTGCCTTTTAGAAGGCACTTGCTGTGAATTCAAAGTGCACAAAGCTCTGCTGCAGAACAGATGACACGTAGTAAATTGTTAAAGCACAGCAGCACCATCATATCCCTGACCCTTTATTTCTACATTAGTAAAACATGAAGCATTACCTTAAATTTCCATTTAAAAAATTTAAATAAACAGATTTAAATTCACAGCAGCTGCAGTCCAAGAGATGCACAACAGTTACTCAGGCTCTGGTGCTGCACAGGAACGCTCCAGGCTGTGAAATAAATGTCCTTTACATTTCTCTATCCTTCATCAGGCCTCAAAGAGCATCACAAAGAGAATAAAAGGTTTTGGCAATGGTTGTACCAGAAACATTAATATTTCCTCCTGAAAGTCAGGGCTCAGGGAGCAAAGAGATACAAATCTGTGTTTCAAACTGGAGCTGGCTCTGGACTTAAGCATCATTCAGGAGTACCAGCTACAAGTCACTCTTCTTTTGGGGGAGAAAGCAAAACTCCACCAGAAAACAGCTGACAACATGCACAAAACAGCACAAATCCAAAAGTAACACCAGCATCATTCTTTTCAAGGGAACTCATGGCCAGAAAAACCCATCAGTCCATCCTTTAGCTCCACCTCTGAAAGGAAAGGTGCAAATGCTGTCCTAGGAAACAGAAAGCCAAAAAATGCTCCTCTTTCAACTGCAGCCTGAGGTCAGAGCATGAGAGCAGCTCCTAAGAAACCCTCTGCTTTCAGAGGGCTTTGTTTCACCACTGGGGAAAAATATAGAACAAAGCAACGTGCTCTTGTCCCACTGGGCATCCAGGATAAAGGAAAATCCACATTTTAAGCAAGGAAGAGTAATAAAGGGCAAAAATCCCCATAATAATGAGAAAGGCCATCTGACTTGACTGCACAGCAACAAGAAGAAACCAGAGCAACTGTTTTACTCCTCAGGGCCAGGTGATGACTTTTTTAAGATGAAAAACTTGGAAGAGCAAAGAGCTTCCTAAAGGGGAGCAAAATGGGAAACAGCTGATTGTCCCTTCAGCATTTCCTTTTAAAATTCAGTAACGAAGAAACAGCAGTTACATGAAAATTTTAAGGAGATTTAAGGTGATTTAAGGAGAGGCAGATGGCTGAAATAAAAAGACAAGCAGTAAACACTCAAACACGGGGTACACGGCCTTCCTCTGAAGTTTCATTTCCTCTCCATCCAGCCCGGCATCCCATTAAACACCTGGCATTTCCATGTTAATAATCTGTTTATATACATTGTAAAAGGAACTCTTCTGGATTGTTTCACTTTAAAATCTAATGAAAGCCATAATGAGCCCAATATTAGCTCCTCTAATAAAGGCAGTGCTGTTCACATTTTGGTTCACACCGACGTGAAATGCTACATTCACCCGTGGTGACTCAGACATTTGTGTTCCATGATTCAGCCACAGGAACATTCAAAAGGACTCGGGCATTATCCCATCCCTGCTGATGGAGCTATTTAAAACCAGTGATACTGGGCGTTTTCCTTCAGAGCTCATCACACCAGACACTCAGCAGGAGCTACAGAGCCTTTCAGGCTCTTTAACTGCAGGAGATGCACCCACTGAAATCCTCACACAGGGGCCACCTCACCAGGAGGGCTGGCAGGGAGGAGAAAAAGTGGCAGCACCACTTCTCTGGATGTGTTTCATTGAATCATGGAATGGTTTGGGTTGGAAGGGACCTTAAAGTCTATCTCCTTTCACCCCCTGCCACGGGCAGGGACACCTTCCACCATATCAGGTGACTCCAAGCCCCATCCGACCTGACCTGGAACACTTCCAGGGAGAGGCACCACAGCTTCTCTGGGAAATCCATTCCACTCCCTCATCACTCTCCCAGGGAAGAATTTCCCCCCAATATCCCATCTAACCCTACTCTCTGTCAGTTTGAAGCCATTCCCCCTTGTCCTGTCACTCCAGGCCCTGTAAATGATCTGTCTCAGCCTCTCCTGCAGGCTCCCTTCAGGTGCTGAAAGGCCACAATTAGGTCACCCCAGAGCTTCTCTCCTCCAGGCTGAACAACCCCAGCTCCCTCAGCCTCTCCTCACAGGGGAGGTGCTCCAGCCCTCTAATCAGCTCAGTTTCACCACAGGTTTTGTTCTCAGCTTTGGAAGAACAAGAAAATTAAAAAATCTTGTATGTACAGATATCAGCTCTGGCTGCCTGGAGAGATGAACCTTTCAGAGGCAGCAGAGCAGGGGGAGGAACAGGCCCAGACGCCAGGGAGTGACTCTGAACAAATGAACACAACGTGACGCTCTTCCTTTCTCCTCACATGGAATGAAAAGCCGGCGTGGAAGTGGAAAATGAGTTATTTATAAGGCAGCTGGCATCGCATTGTTTGGGTCCTGCAGACTTTGATGGTTCAGATGAGACAAATGGGAGCGAACTGCTCCTACACCACATGACTTCCTTCACGCTTCCTGTGACATTTCCAAGAGGGAAACTCCTATTTCCCAGAGCACTGCAGTCCCCATGACCCCAGCAGTTAGTCAGCAGGGTGCTCCACCTCAGCAAAGGGCAGCAGGTCCAGCCTGTCAGGGACTTGGTGCCACCACCCATGTGCTGGCATCAGGGAAGGTGAGCATGCCACGTCCCACAGCAGTCCAGATGTTGACCACCATGGAGCACAGCTGGAGGAAGAGACAGCTGTGCCAAGGAGCTGGCTGACAGCACTTCCAGCCCCACCTTTGGGAAGGTGAGGCCGTGCTCCTGGAAAGTCCTGTGCTCACAGCACAGGGCTGGAACACAAGGAATGGCTTCATTGTCACAGGGAATGGCCTTAAAAAAAATGTAAATTAAACTGGGCTTTGGGCCCAGAGGAGCTTAAGGCAAAAATACCCCCGGCCTTGCTTTCCAGGGGAAATACAACTTCCATTGAAGCAAGTTTTAGCCAGTCCTGGAAAAGTCTCACCATCAATGCCTCCTCACCACTCCCTGCAATTACAACACAGGCCAAGTATTTTCTTGTTTACTAGTGAGGGAATGCTGAGGAATGTCATCTTGACAAAATTAAAGATTCAGTCACATCTTGGCTAACTTCAATAACCCTAATTTGATCACTATGGTGATTCATGGCTTTGCCATCTCGAGGCAAGGGAAACTCCAAAGCTGATGAACGACTTTTTGGAGCACCTTGAAGCAGCATTAAAAGAAAGCCTGGTCAGAAGCCAAAGGAAGCACACACATATAGGACACATTCCAGCAAAGCATCAGGCATTAGCAAAGCATCAGTGTATTCCCAACAGGGAGGCATTAAGAGGCAGGATACCCATCTGCCACTTCCAGCTACATTATTAGGAACGCATTAAGCAAAAACCCCGAGAAGAAAATTACATTAATTATTGCATTGTTTAGAGAAGAAACAGGAATGGCATTTAGCTTAGCTCTTGTTTAACCCTCTCCTGCAGCAAAAACTCATGATACTCAGAGAAAAATGTATAAACTGACATCACCTGAGGCTCCTCACTTCAAAACATAGGGATGAAGAAAATGAAAATGTATTCCCCTCCTTCCAAAGCACTGCCCAGCATGAGCTTTTAGGGCTGGCCCAACACAGCAGAGCTTTACACAGCCTTGTGCAGACATTATCCAACATAAACAAGTCCTCCAGCAAAGTACATCCATGCCACCTTATAAAACCTATAGGACAAACTCTGTTAAGCACAACACTGGAAACTGCAAGCTAACAGCAAGAATATCAGTAAATATGAAACCTCTAGATTCAGATTAAACTGCAATTAACCCTAAGAGGCAGGACTGTATTTTGGTCTAAGTTACTCTTCAGTGTATAGGTCAAGGTCCACAGACTCATGATCCCTAATTTCTCTTCCTCATCTAATCCTTCAAGATGTCAAACTTTAGCTGCAAGCCTCCCTGCCCATACAGTAACTGAAAAGAAAGGCAGCAAGATTTCTCTCTGCAAAAGTGGTTTCCTCTTTTAAATATTCCACAAACATCTCAGTAAATGCATTTGCTCTTCATCCCCAAAGCTGAAACTGCAGCAAAACCACCTTTGCTCTGCCAACCCAACGGGCTTGCAGCAGCCACACCACACCAATAATCCAAATTATCCTTCAACACCTGCAGCTCTCCAGTCTGAAGTTACATTTTTTCCAAATTACTGCACAAGCCAGGCAGTGCCAGGGCACCCCACCACCCCTCACTCACACGGTTCTGCTCAGGGAGTCTTACAAAAGCGCCTTGGTTTAGTTTTTGGGGAACACCCAATTTCCCCACCGCACCTGCTCTGTCTTAATTATTGACTAGGCCAGGAGCTCCTGATTAAAATGCAAGGCAAGTCTGGCACACAACCTCAGCTTCTGATCATCTCCCGTAGATACAGTTGGAAGAGAAACCCAAATTCCCTGCAACAGTTCAGAAATGAAAAGGAAGGGTGGATCAGTTTCACTCAGGGCACCTAAATTCAGCAAGGAAAATACTTTTTGTACCCTTGCAACTGAAAACTCCTATAAAATTTGAAATTTTAAACCACAGCCTTAGGTTCACACACAGAGAGAGAGGGTTTAAAAGCTTCCTTTCAATCGTACTGTGTTTTTACAAGCCATTTCTGCCAGAGTAAATCTAACAGGTAATTACAGGTCTGACCTCCTTCTATTGCACAAATATGCCTTTGGAAACAATGTGGATAAATATTTGCCCAATACAAGAAGACACCTCCAAGAGGAACCATTCCAGTTTATCAACTCTGTGATTCATGTTGATACAAGCTTTATTCTCTATTTAAGGAACGAGATAAGGCTTTAGGAAGTGCATCTGCCCAAATGATGTTTCATAGATCTACCATGGGCCACCCTAAACAGTGGCATGGCCAGGCCTTCAGGTCACACCCAGACAAGAGCCATCAGCCAGACAAGGAGTCAACTCCAAATATTGACTCTTGCTCAACTACCAAGGTATCTCTGAGCAGCAGCGAGGCCGAAGGTGGAAACGTGATGAGTAAAACATTGCTGCCAAATGTGAATAAAGCAATGTGGGCTGTGCTGTGTAAAATCCCCTTCTTGCCCTTTGGAACTGGGGAGGGAATTATGAGGCCCAAAGGAGCTGAGAGCACTCCACCTGCCCCCTTAGGCTTGTCCTGAAATCCCAATCCCAGATGCTCCTGTTTTCTGCCAGTACCAAGAGAACTTGGGAAAGCAAGGTGGTGGCAGCCACAGGCACCAAGAAGGCAGCACAAAAATCAGTCAGGATGATTGTGTCCCAAACCCTACAGACATTGGGTCCCCCAAACCAAGCACTGTTTACTTACTGCATTGACTCACATGAGTGTAGGGACAATGCCATGGGAATTGTTTACAGTGTCAAGGTCGTTTCATATAATTAAAGGAAATGTCAAGAGATGAGATAACACCAACAGTTCTGAAGGTACAGCTTAATCCTAACCTTGTAGGAAGCTATTTCTCCCTGAGCTGCTCCCCCTCTTGCAGAAACAACCCTTCACACATTCCCAGATTCCTCAGTTCACCTCCTTCCCTTCATCCTGTGTCTGCAGAGCACCAGCAGCAGCCTCATTTAGGAGCAGGCAGCACCACACCAAAACAAGTAGCTGAAGATCATTTCCAAGACTCAGATAATGCTGCCCTCTCCTCCCACTTGGCAAGTCTGGAGGTGGGGCTGCAGTCAGAGCACTGCCACAGGCACTGCTGCCAGCAGGAAACGGGGTTCAGTGCACAGAAACACAGAAGGGTTGGGGTTGGAAGGGATCTCTGGAGGTCACCCTGGCCAGCTGCCTGCTAAGGCAGGGTCATCCAAAGCAGGTGACACAGGGAGGCATTCAGGTGGGTTTGGAATGGCTCCAGAGGGAGACTCTGGGCCCTTTTTGGGGAGGTGTTCCAGGGCTCTGTCACCCTCATGGAAAAATCTTCCTCTTGTTGAGGTTGAACTTGTGCTTTTAGTTTATGAGCATTGCTCTTGTCTTGTCCCTGGGCACCACTCTCTCAGAGCCCTCAGAGATATTTCATAGACTCACAGAAGGTTGGAATGGACCTTAGAGATCATCTACTCCCAATCCCCCTGCCCTGGGCAGGGACACGTCCCACTGTCCCAGGTTGTTCATTGATGGGATCCCCTCTCAGCCTTCTCTTCTCCAGACTAACCAGGCCCAGCTCCCACAGTCCCTGCTCATCAGAGAAATGCTCCAGACCACTTATCTCTGTGGCCTCCACTGGACCCTCTCCAGCAGCTTCTTGTCTTTCTTACACTGTGAAGAGCAGAATCAAACACAATAAATTAAAGCAGGGCAGCAAGAGCTGTGATCACAGCCCAGCACAGCCACCACAGACCATCAAGGAGGGGCTTAGAAACAGCAGCTCAGACCCTCCCACTGGAACAGCCCAGAGCTCAGCAAGAATGAGCTCCTCAAATATTTGCTCACCCTCCCAGAAAAATTCTGCAGAATCATATCACAGGACTATTTCAAGTATGTCAGCTAACAATCTTCCAGCCAGCCTAACGGGAGCTGCAGTCTCACCTCCACTTGGATGCAGATAACCCACACACCAGCAGGACAGAGAGAGGAGGATTCTCCCCTTTCCTGCCCAGGGCAGTCTTTGGGAGCCTCACACCTGAGTTAAACACCTTGAGATGCAGGCTGGGATCACAGAATGATGTGATGGCAGAGATTAGAGCTCCACTCTACATCCCATGGCTCCATGAGGCACTTCCCAAGGCTCAAAAGAGAATGCTGCTGATTAGAGAGAAAGATCTTCCAGGTATCAGTAAAAACTCCCCACCAGGGCATCCACCAAAATCTACCTCCTCAAAATCCAGAACATGCCAGACTGAGCAGCACCAAAACTCAGGTTCAAGGGGTTTCAGCTTGCAGGAAGAATGAGCAAGATCTACAAGAAATTCAAAGAGAAGTCACTGAGAAAACCAACGGAAAGCATCTCAATTAAGTGATTTATCAAGGGTCTGTGCCTCCTCTAGCAGAGCATGTTCCAGGAATGAAAAGTGGCTCCAGTAAGAGTATTCTTCAAGAGCAGTTATGATACCATGGAGCAAGTGTGTGGTACACAAAACTATGGTGTATAAACACAAATATTAAACTGCTTCTCTGTGCATTTTGGGTTTGAAATCAGGAAATTTTTTTCTTGTGCTGAATTCCCATCTCAAAAAAGCTTGTGGAAGGTGCTGACTCCTTTGCTGTGAGAATTATCCCCTGAGGTGCCTGGAATTACAGGCTGGTGTGCTGCCATCCGAATCTGTCACCTTATCAACAGCAGGGCTGGCTGGCCTCTGGGCACTCAAACTGGTCCAAAATCCCAGGTGGCTCCTTGGCTATACCAGCCCCTGGGTACACATCCTCTGGGTGCTTTCTTTGAGACAGCCCAGACACTTTGTCATTAGCAACCCTGAAGCCTGTTTCTGCAGTAAATGAGCTCCTTGGATCTTCCAAAACAATTCTCACCTTCCTCAAGGGAACAGAAAAGAATAAAAATAAAACCTCACCAAAAAGTCTGCAGTTCTTAATAAGATCAGCCCTAAAAAAAAAGGGAAAAAAAAAAAAAAAGAGGGAGAATCAAAGCTTGGAAATGAAAAGCTGACTGATCCTTTAATAACAGAACTTTCCTGTGTTTATGGAAATTTCTGGTTTGGCACAAAAACATCTGCTCATTTAGTGGGTGTGATAATTATAACTCCTATACTGTGGTGATGCTGAAACCAAGAGGCCTGGTTTAGTGGTAAATGACCAGAGAAAAAAAACATTTTCCACGACTCTGAAAGCCAAATTCTAGTTTTCACTGGGGTGTAGGGCTTCACCTCTCCACTCTACGTGGTTGTCTCAAGTCCCTGTGTTTCGTGCTGCTGCAACCACTGCTGCAGCTTGACCTGGCAGTGACAACACCACCACTGTCCCAGCTCATTCAAACCCTGCATGGGAGTCAGGCCAGTACAGCCTGGAGGTCTGTGCCCAGCAGGGAAACAACCCCATCTGTAGTGATCACAGTGACTGAACATGGCTATGGCTCTTCTGTCCTCCTTACAGGATCATTTTGGTTCCTGGGTTTTCCTGACAATGGTTACCTTGCAATTTATCCAACAACTGCTTAAAACCAAGCTGGAGATAATCCCTTTTAAGCACCCCACCAGTTACTTGTGTTTAGAACAACCACCGCAGGCTATCGTGGATGCAAAATGTGATTTTCAAGCCAGAACTAATTATTCTCTGCAAATATGACAGCCCAGAATAGTCTCCCATCACAGAATGGCATCATTTCACTCAATGGCAGATGCTTGATGCCAGGAAGGTGTGACACACGGAAATCTCCTTTTAAACTTGTTCTTGTTCTTCAGTTCTTTTCCTAAACATCTTAAGGGATCCTTCCTGTGGAGGAGTGAATGGCTTCAGGAGGCAACAGGGTTCATTGTCAAACTCATTTAAGAAAAAAATCCAAAACCCAGCACTGCTGCAACACACTGCCCCAGATACCACTCCCAACATTAACTCTAGGAAGCCTGATCAATTCTTTATCCTGAAAAGGAACTGAAGAAAAAGCCCTGAACAGAGCAAGGGTGCCAGACTGACTCACATAATCCCATTAGAGTTATCCAGAGCACTCAGTTTGCTCAGTATCTGAGAGATAACAGGATTAACTTCATGTTTGACATCATTTCAGCCTAATAATTGTGGAATCACTCCTACAGCCCTAATGTCATTGATTCAGCAGGGGATTCCCATCACCCCCCCCCCACGAGTCCCAGCCTTGAAAGCCCCTTCATTAGCCTCAGCATCTTAAGTTAATTACTTGGAGAGATTTTTTTTTCCTCTCCCAAAACAAAATGTAACTTAACCCCTGCAACCTCCAATGCTTGGGCAGAACAAATTCCTGCCTTCCCTGCAGGCAGGGACCCTGTTTACTTTCCTAACCACCACTTTAGTTTCCAAGATTTAATGTTAAGACCAAAGAGCTGGAGGGGGGGGGAGAGCAGGTTTTTCATCATTTTAGTTGAATTTCAACAAAAAAACATAACAAAGGCTGGTTACAGTCGTCTCAAAGATCAAATTTCAGCCCCAGATCCCCACCTAACTCTGCTTTCCTGGGGAGAGGGGGTTGATCTGCTCTCTAAGAGCAGAGCTACAGCCAGCCTGGATCCCCACAGAGCCTCCAGGAGTGATTTTCCTTGCCAAGCCATGACTTGCTGCTCACCTCACCTTGGAAACGAGTCCCTCAGTGCAGCGGGGCTGGGGAAGGAAAGGGAAAGCACACAAAGCAAACAGCACACAGAGCTGCTCCAGGCTGCGTGGGGGAAGAGAGCACAGGAACCAGGAGATGTTTTTGTAAGGGATTTTTTCATGGAGCGCAGAACATTATTAAATTCTACCTTTCAAGTGCAGGGGGAGGCTGTGCTGTACATATTGAGCCAGTGTTGTTGTGCTGGCACTAAGCCCAACGTGGTGCCAAATCAGACTGCACTGCCTATGAAAGCCAATGTCCACAGCCACTGCATGGTGCACCATCGTGGTTTGTCTCTTCTACCACCCACCCAAAAAAGGGAAGGGAGAAATCTCCTACAGAAATGCAATTCACAAAATTCTACCATGGTTTGAGTTTGAAAGGGACCTTCAAACTCATCTCACTCCACTCCCTGTCATGGTCTGCTATGCCAGGTTGCTCCAAGCCCTGTTCAACCTGGCCTTGAACGCTTGCAGGGATGGGGCAGGCTCAGCTTCTCTGGGCAGCCTGTGCCAGGGCTCTGCTATAGATGATATTAATGATTTGGGTCATTTGTGTTAAATGTTATGGTTAATTGATACATAGAAGATACTAAGCAATAACTGTAAGGTGCAGAAACTGCAGAAACAAAGAAGTCACAGAGAGCCTGGCCTTAGTTCAGGATACTTTGTATCCTAAGACATGGAGAAAGGGAGAAAGGAGAGATATGGTGAAACCATGGTGACCACGGTGGAAGGTTCCCAGGGGCGTGCTGTGAGGAAGAGGAGAGACTTTATCCCCCGACCACCCTGAGAGGGCAGGAGACCCCAGACTCCCAGAATCGGAAGACCCAACGGTGAGCAAATATGGGAAATCATAGACTGGGGAGGGACCAAGGGGAGTGTGTAACCAAAAAGTTATAAAAATGGGAAACTGTGGGGAAAACTTCAAAAGCTGTGCATGGAGCACAAGTCGAGACTTGTGCTCTCCAGCTTTCCCAGCGCGCTGGTTTGCTCCGGCTTCTGGCTTTGATAAAGTTTATCTAATTGGCAATCAATTATCGGGTCCCTTATATTTAACAGCTCCCGGGGAAGGATTCCTGCCCGTGTCCCGGCCGTCCCTGGGGAAGCCATTCCCGGTGTCCCCGCTGGCCGCTCCCAGCCGGGGCCCCGCGCGCCCTCTGCCGGCCACAGCGCGGCCCTGCGGCCCCCGCGCTGCCCGGGGCTGCGGCCGAGCCTCGGGCACGGAAAGGCCGGAGCGTGTCCGGAGAATGGAAACACACCCGGGGAAGGGTCTGGAGCGCCAGGAGAGGCTCAGAGGAGAAAAGGAGGCTCGGGGGGAGCTGCTCGCTCTCTCCACCTTGCCTTCCAGGCCCCCCCAGGTGAGGGGCGGGCTCTGCTCGCAACGGGACAGGAGGAAACAGTGTCAAGTTGTGCCAGAGAAGGTTTAGATTGGATACTCGGAAAAATTCTTCATCAAAGGGTTGTCGGTCCTTGGCACAGGCTGCCCAGGGCAGTGGTAGAGTCCCCATTCCCGCAGGGATTTAAAAGCCATGTGGATGTGGCACTTGAGGACAAGGGTTACACGTGGCCTTGGCAGTGCTGGGGGAATGGCTGGACTCGAGGATCTGGGTGGGCTTTTCCAACCTGAAGGATTCTGTGACTCTTTGGTAACGAACCTGCACGGCTGAGTTACAGCATTGTACAAAGCTCTGCCTTACACAGCCTTAGGACGAGCTCTAAATGGGCACCAGGATCCATGGAGAGCCTGCATCTGCAAAGCTCAGCTCAGAACCTGCACAAGCTGAACAGATCTCTACATGAGATTTAGCATCTCCTGTAAATGTTATTCTTCATGTGCCAGGGAATACAAATTTATCATGACCCAGACAGTAAATCCTTCTGAAATCTTAAAATCTCTGCTTCACAAAACAAGACAAACCCAGGCTGGGTTGAAGAGCCATGTTCTCCTTCAGCAAGTCATGGTTATCCACTCATTCCACATCGCTGGATGGGTCCAGCCTGTAAAGAAGCCACCTCCTATCTCTGGTTTTTTGTTTGTTTCAGGAGACAAAAGACACCTTCAGCAATCGGAGCCAGGGCTCCTTTCCAAGACAAAGGAGAACCAAGCAGATAAAGTGGTGATGTCAGCAGTGACAACATCCAAATGTTCACACTGGGACTGCACCTCAGGATCAGCCTGAGGGCCTGGGAGTAGCTTTGTCCAGCCAACAGCTCAGCTAACACTATTTACAGCTCACAAAGGCAGCGAGATAATGAGAACATTCAGTATTTTGTTTTTAAAAGGCCAGGTTTGCCACTCAGCCTGGACACATTGCTCCTGTGTGAAGAAACAGTAATAACAAAAATCACATTTATACTAAACCTGCTTGTCTCTGCTTCCAGGCAGGCTCCTCTTCTACTCCCAGACCCAATAAAATCAGCTACTAAAACCCCTGGACAGAATTTACAGGCAATGTTCCAGCAGCAAGGTGAATTTAAGGTCCAGCAAGTTAAAAAAGAAAACTAGAAACTCTGGAAACCTACTGCCCTCCTCCATGCCCTACTTACTGAGCCACGGAACTCCACACTCCCTGTTCCACAGTAAGTCACCCTGAATTACCCACAGGACTGACTGCATGTCCTACAAGGTCTTATCCCTTCACACAAGGAATAAGATTGTTCAATTCTGTCATGAAGCACTTCAGCAAACGACATTTCTCACTCCACATCAGCCTTTGCCACTATCTGGCTCCAACCAGCCTGGAGGCTGAGGCATCTCCATCACAGCACATCCACATCTGAGCCAGGAAGCCACAAAAGCACCAGAGTTAAACTCTGCTTTCCCCCAGGCAGAGATGGGTGTGCAAACTACGAGACCACTTAGCACAACAGCTTCAAAAGTCACTCAAAATGGGGTGTCGTGGAATTACAAGTGGCAGGTCAGCATTTGGCTTGTAGCTCAGGAGGGAAAGCCAGCAAGAGTTCAGACACCTCCTCAAGTTGTTCAGGGAGGAATTATTGGGTACTGATTTGTAGAAATGTCATGGGTCAAGCTGAACCACTTGCAAATACAGCAGGCAGAAAACCAGCAGCCCTGAAAGCACTCAGTACATTAATAACACTAAGAACTAGTGTAATTTAAGAACAAAAGGCTGGCAGGATAATGTCCCAAAGTATTTTGCTAACCCCTCAAATGCACTCGACTTGTTTACAGTAATGCTTTCAGGTAGGTAAGGAAATGCTCTATGCTGTACCTTGTTTAAAAGTCAAATGCTTTCCACAGAGATCAGTTCCAACCTCTGGTAACCTGCCTAAGGAACAGTAGGAATTTGCCTTTCTACCTGCTTGCAAGTTAGCACCCATCAGCTGTAATTAAGGATTTGATCTCAGGCACTTTGGCCTCTGTGCTTCTTCTGCTGTATCACACAGAGCTGTTACTGCAGCATCCGAGTGGAACCACAGCTTCTGTGTCTTCCTGGAAGAAAAAACCCATTCTTTTGTTCTGGAACAGACATTATGAAGAGATTTCCATTGGCAACTTAGCAGTGACTGTTCTTCTCCAGCAGACCTGAGTTGGTGACAGCAAAACTCCCAATCCAGCAATGCTCTGACTGCACATCAAACCCAGCATACCCTGCCAGCTCCATCAGCCTGGCTTAACCTGAGACCTCAGAGCCCCTTCCTGTGCCTAAAGGGGCTCCAAGAGAGCTGCAGAGGGACTGGGGACAAGAGCCTGGAGTGATAGGACAAGGGGGAATGGCTTCCCACTGCCAGAAGGGAGGGATAGATGGGATATGGGGAAGGAATTCTTCCCTGTGAGAGGGGTGAGCCCTGGCACTGGTTGCTCAGAGAAGCTGTGGCTGCCCCATCCCTGCAAGGGTTCAAAGCCAGGTTGGACAGGCCATGAAGAAACCTGGTCTAGTGGAAGGTGTGTGCCCATGGCCCTCCCAACCCAAACCATTCAATGATTCTGTAATGGTTCTCATAATGGTTTAGAATCTCGGAGCATCTGGAGTTATAGCTCAATAAAAGTTCTGGAATGGGCTGCCCGGGGAGGTGGTGGAGTCACCATCCCTGGAGGTGTTTAAAAAAAGCCTGGATGTGGCACTCAGTGCCATGGTCTAGTTGAGGTGTTGGAGCATGGGTTGGACTTGATGATCTTGAAGGTCTCTTCCAACCTAGAAATTCTGTGATTCTGTGATTTTTGGGGGATAAAGATGCATCCTGCTGGGAAAAAGCAGCAGAGCTGGTGGGATAAGAACCAAGTGTTCACATTTTCAGCCCTTTCCTCTACTCAGACTATATTTGGAGTCCAAGTCTCCAGAAGCAGCAGATTCATATCACACTGGTTTCTTTCTGAGGCATGTAACCCACAAGTCACCTTAGGCTGAAACAAATTACTTCTTTGTTTGCACAAAGGTGAAGGACTTGAAGAGTATTTCCTATTTTTAGGAGGAAAAGAAATGGGAAAAAAAGTAGCACAGCAGGAGATAAAGAGGATGAAAGTCAAAGGGGGATGGAAATCAGCATGGAATAAAGCAGTAGCTGCAGAAGATTCTGAAGGCGTCCATAAACTTAGTATTCCAAGAGCTTTCTTAAAAAGCAGCTTTGGGTAACAGCCTGTGTGTGCAAAGGCTACTTCACTAATCTCCTCAAATGTTTACAGTTGTCCCACAGAAATTTAGGCCTTTTAGGGACTTAAAGGTTCATATCTGAATACCTGCAGAGAAGTGTGTAAGCACAGGCAGAAACTGTCAACAGAGTGCAAAGTACAGGAGGTCAAAGGACCCAACAGCAAACACTTTCCACAAAAAGGCATTCCATGCTCCCTCTGAACCTGCTCATTAATGATTGCTCATTACTGGGCAAGTGACCTGCAGGCCTGCTCCCACCTTAGGTCGATCCTACATGGCAGCAGAGCTCTCAAGGAACCATGGGCAGGAGGTGAGGCTTGCCCTGCCAAGCACTGAGATTCCACTTCAATATTTTGCTTTTTAGATCTCCCAGACTTACAGACAGATGAAATGCTAGATAGAACACAATCCTTTGGCAAAGAAAAAGCTCCAAACCTAGCTCAGATCATGGTAAGGTGAGTGAATGGTCTTTGGGAGGTGGCCTGGGTAGTGACAGCACAGGCAGTAGATGAACAGTAAAAACAGGCTCCAAAAATAGAGTGTGATTCTTCACCTGCACCACAGGAAGGATCTGAAGAAGGGAAAGATATTCCAGAGACATTTCCCTTCGACAGATCACTTGTGTAGGTGGGACCTTGAGGAAGCCTGGCCTGGCAGTATGTGTATATTTAGCTGTCATTTATTCCCCTCCCTAATCCCCATCCTCCCACGGGCACCACCAGCTTCTCCAGGGCAGCACTGTCCCTCCAGCAGGGACCACGTGGGGCTGGCTCTGCTGCAGCACCAGCACCACCTTCATCTCCTCACAGAATGGTGCAGCTTCCCCCACTTCAGAGCCTCCTCGTCACTGCAGCCTCAGCAGTCTGCACATTCCTAAAGCAAATGCCAGTGACACAGGCACAGCCCACAGGAAAGGTTCAGTTTCAAGTCCAGCATTAGTGACAGACAAAGACATGTGAGGCTGCCCTGGCTACGACACACCTCTCCCAAATTTACTGCAGAGAACTGATGTAAAATCATAAGAATCCCAGAATGGTTTGGGTTGGAAGGGACCTCAAAGCTCATCCAATTCCACCCCATTCCATTGGCAGGGACACCTTCCACTAGACCAAGCCCCATCCAAATTGGCCTGAAATACTTCCAGGGATGGGGCAGCCACAGCTTCTCTGGGAAATCCATTCCAGTCCATCACCACCCTCACAGGAAGATTTTCTTCCTAATATCCAATGCAAACCCACCCTCCCTTCAGTTTAAGGCCACATAACTTAACCTACAGTCACTTACTCAGGGCCATGCCCCAAAGCTTGCCAGAAGTTTCTGTGTATTCTTCTCTACACTTAACTCAAGGCAGGGTTGTGAGCAAATTTTAAGCTGCATACCTGTTCTAGAATACCATGTATGGACAGCTCTGAAACTTCACTGCAGCTGCCTGGAGACCTGGCTTCCATTCGTCCTCAGAGATGAGCATGAATTAAAATCTGAAGACAACAGCAAATTTCATTTTTAATTAGCCAGGGCAGTCAGCCAAGGAAGGCTCCCCCACCCACCCATGGCTGGTGAAGCCTGACAGCTCAGAAGGATTTATGCTTCCCTGTGCATTCCCAGTGGCCATTCCAAGCACACCAGCTCAAACAAGTGCCAGCCATGCAGCATTGTGAGTGCAGTTAATATCCAACCAGCCAAGGACAGCAATGCAGCCAAAGCAGCAGGCTTGAAGGGAACAAAGGGCACAGACTTGGACTTCAGCTCAGCTCCATCTTACCTCATCTCCGGGATCAACCCGGGAGTCCTGAGCTTAGCAGCACTTGGAGAATGAATATCCATAAAAGCAAAGGAATTTTAAGGAAATTATAATAAAAATCTGTTTGTTCTGTCTTTGATACAGGGCTCTTGGCTCCCAGCACTAAGGAGGGAACAGGTAAAGCTCCATGACCAGCCATGGGGGGTTGTTTGTGCATGCAAAGATCCAGTACAGATCCTCCATCCTAAACTAGCACCACTCAAGTTGTTCAGAGGGAAAGGGGAAGTAATTCTACTTAAGTTGGCAAAATGCAAACAGAACATACAGCTTTTCACAGCCCAGGCCACCAGCACTCATCAAAACAGGGACTCTCAGAAACCTCAAAAGGCTCCAGCTCTGTGTCTCACTGATCTAGCCAAAAAATGGGGTTCAAGTGCATGTGAAAAGGGACACAAAGCTTTGTGATGTGAACAGAGGTGGCTGGTGGCAGTCCCAGCACAGGCTGAGCCCTGGTGAATAAGGAGAGCTCACCAATCACAGAATGGCTGGGGATGGCAGGAAGGTTGAATATCTTGTCCCACCCCCTGCTGTGGGCAGGGACACCTTCCACCAGGACCATGTTGCTCGGAGCCTCATCCAACCTGGCCTTGACGTTGCTCAAAGCCATCCATAACTGAAGCTCTAAAGACTGAAAAATGCCCCTGCTCTGCTGTGCTCTGTGCCAGGGCTGACTGGAGCTGCCCCCTCCACAGGTCCTGCTCCAGCCTCAGCTGCCAGTGCCACACTCACTTCACCTTCCACCTCCTCCACAAGTCATCATTTGTAATTAGTTTGCCACAAGCAAATCAGAAGGGAAAGCAACCACCACGGATTAAATGTGCACCTTACAGCCTGTCAAAGAGGGGGCACAGCAGTTTTGCCACCAGGAACACAAGCACATTACACTTTTATGCAGGAGCTCTTGGCGTGCAGATGATCCAACCAGGCCACAGGGCTCTCACACACCAGCTCTGTATGAAGCCAAAAACTGACCTTCATCTGCCTCACCAAGCACACTGCCCTGCTGACAAGCACAACCATTCCCAAAGTTTGCAGGATGGCATCACCTGACTGCATACATGGACCTAGAAATATTATTTATGAGTTAGAAGTCACCAACTACAGTATCACAGTGCAGAAGATGTGAGGTCAATATGCTGCAGGGATACTGGTTTCCCACGGTGGAGGCAAGAGCTTTCATGCAAATCTTATGTCAGTGGTGGGGAACAAATGGGCATTTAACTCCTTTCTTGTAGCCATTTCAGGCAAACAGATGGAAGAGCTCTTCAAGGCAATCTCTAAGCCAAAAATCTGTGAGTTTTAGTTACAACCATATCCTTGCATCAGTTAAACCTACCAGCAATGAATTTGCTTGCTTCAGGGCAAGCACTACACACTGCCTAAAGCAAGAGATTTAAATTTTAATTAAAGAAAATAATTTTAAAAATCCTGTATCTTCTGTGACACAGAACAGCCTAGAGGAATAAATACAGAACAACAGGAACAACCAGGAGCTGATCCTCCTTTATGCCTTGCCATGTGCCTTGTTCAAACCAGCTCATTGCTTCTGGCCTCTTCCTTACTAAGAAAGGGGATGTTACTTGTTTTCAAGAACTTGGAATAGCCAAGAGACCAGTATTCCAGCTTTCACAGATGGGATATTCCAAAAAAGATCTCCTGTATTACAGAGCTTCAGTCAGATCTGGTCCACACCACAGTACAAGTGCAGCTGATGCATCTGCCAAAACGACATTATTTTCTCATCACCTTCTACACTTGAAATGAAGACACCAAGTTTAAAGAAATCAGGTTTTTCATGACACTTAAGCAAGGAGGACGGGTCAGATCCATAATCTGGTACCTGGGACTGTACTCACCGGCGTTCTCTTCCATTCCTCTTGAATGCTAAGTGCCTGGAGAAATTCCTGCAAAAACAGGAAACAAATTAAATTAAAATTCCAAGTGTGGAGAAAGCTCAGATTTAGTTTTATTTCTCTATCAGCCTACACAAACCAGTGTGGAAAGAACCTAGAGCAGAAATCCTGCCCCAAACTAGAAAGAGTGTGACATTGTCACCCCTCTTTGAAGACATCAGAAGCTTCTAATCACACACACGCTGCAATGGAAAGAAAAGAGAAGCAAAATTAAGGTGCCATAATTACACAGCAGCAATATTTGTTCCCAGGGAAAACGTTCCACTTCTGCCTCTTCAGGAAGGGATGTGCCTGCTGTAAAAGGGAACAGCCTACTGCTTATCTAGCAAAGGCAGCACAGCACGTGCACAGGAAGTATTTCAGATGTCACACAGCATCAAGGCACTTCTGAGCATACTGTGGGGGGAAAAAAAGACAAAAAAAAGGAACCAGGATTTTAGTAAAAAAGCTAGTTTTTCTCTGGAGAAAGTTCTGAAATGAGGTGCCAGAGGAACTAAGTTTGGGGAAATCATGATAAGTCTTGATTTTGACAGATTCTGCAGCACAGTAAAAAGAGGCCGAGTATTTTAGAAAATGGGAGGTTCTGTCCTCAAAATTTTGCAGTTCAAACTTAGACAACCACAACTGGACATGTTAGCAGGAACAGCATGGGGTGACTGGGGAAGAACTACAAAATAAGGTTGTTCCAGTGCTGAGGAGTCAAAGCCAGCCTTTATCCATAGCCCGCTTCAGCCTAAGCTTTCCCCCACGAAGCCCAGGCCAATTGATCACCTTTGCTCCCAGCAGCAAAGTATCATTTGGTGCCTTTAGTTTAACATCAGACCAGCTGGTCACATCTTCATGTGACAACCTGCTGACTGTGCAGGATGTGCTCAGCTTGTTCAAGAGCACTGGAGCATCCCAGGGCTGCAGTGTCAGCGGAGACAACCACAACACACCACCCATGGAAGCTCTGCCAGTGGGGCTTTTCAGCTCTGCTTTGCTCAGCTGTGTGGGGGAAAATGCTTCTTTGGATCAGACAGCCATGCTCCAGGCTGCTTCTCTCTGATGCAGCTCAAATTCCATCCAGTGATGCTCTTGGAATGGGGGGGAACACCTGAACAGAGCCATGAAACCCTCAAAACACAATTGGTGATCACAGCTTTGAAAAGGGTACAAGTATCTGTACAGGATCCTGAGCAGCAAATGTGTGGAACAAGAACATCAGAAGGTTTTGATTTCAGAGGCAGACAGCCACAAGTCACTTAGGAAACACCCTCAGAATCCCTACAGCCTAATCCATTAACACTGTTAAAATACAGCTTTCACACGTGTTTGGATGCATGGTTTGGTGCATCCACGTGCTGCATCAAGGACACCATTTGTAAGAAATGAAATGAATGAACTACAGAATCATTTAGGCTGGAAAAGCCCTCTAAGATGATTGAGTCCAATCATTGACCCAGCACTGCCAAGACAACCCCTAACCCACGTCCCCAAGTGCCACATCCACATGTTTTTCAACACTTGCAGGAATGGTGACTCCAACACTGCTCTGAGCAGCCTGTGCCACGTCTTGACAACCCTTTTGCTGAAGAAATTTTCCCTGGTATCCAACCTAAAACTCCCTGGCACAACTTAAGGCCCCTTCTTCTTGTCCTTACTCCCTGAGAGCAGAGCCTGACCCTCATCTGGCCCAATCTCGTGCCAGGGAATGCTCCCCCACTGAAGGCAGCAGAGCCACCATCCCTTCCTGCCCTTTCAACCAAGCCCTTCTGGGAAAGGAAAGCAGAAGGGAAACTGAAACTGCCACCTCAAAGTCCATTTGAACCTCAGCACAAACAAGGAGCAATGCTCCCACTCCCCCAGAGCCACCAGGGAGTTGGGTTTAATTTGCCTTTCAAGGGCATTCCTGCACAGGCTGTGCTGAGCTCTGCATACTCCGAGGGGCACATTTGTGCCTGGAATACTAATCCTGGCAGCCCATCACTGCTGGACACTCACTGTGCACACTAGAGACATCTGTCACTGCCTGATGGCACAGCTGGAAGCACCTCAGTCTGCGCTGGGAGGATCTTTCTGAGCAGAAGACTAAATCCACAATATCTGGTCATTAACAGAACAAGCATAAAAGGCACACTGCAGAAAAAAAAAAGGTGATGCCAGGGTAGGGGAAGAAGGAGCAAAGTCTGCATTGCCACAGGCTGCCAAAGCAGGAGCACACAGCCCAGCCTGCATTAAGGAACAGGCACTTCTCACCAAAGATTATGGATTAAGCAGTGCAGACCCTGCTGCCAGCATTATTGGCTAATTGGAAAGCTGTATTCTGGAATAATATTTGAGATAACCCACTCCGTGGAACAAAAATTTGCTTTTATCCCCAACTGTCACAGGTTTCCCAGATACCTACTTCTGAGAAAACTTGGATTTTTCATTTCCTCTAGCATGACATGCCACAGTTCCTCTGAATATTCATGTCCTCTGAGTGCTCCCACATTCCCTGGGCCTGACAGCTGTGTGAAATTCCTGTATTTCCAAGAGCCCTGCTGCCGGCACAGCTCAGCAACTTTCAGCACTCAGGACACTCCCTGCCCCTCACTACTCTGGCCACCACAGCAGCAGAACCACGGTCTTTGTCTGCCTCGAGACTTCAAACATTTTACAGCTTTTTCCCCAGCTCTTTGTACCACTCTAAGAATATATTCGTGTTCCATTGACCCGGCTCTGAACTCCTGGCAGCAAGGTGATGGCTTTTTTCCAGCTAGGCTGCTAATCCACACACAATAGAAAACGACTGATTCGCAGCCATGCTGGAGTGTTTTCTTCAGTCTTAACACATTCCGTGCTGCACAGGGAATTTTGTCTTTCCCAGCTCTGTCACATCCTCCCACAGCAACACAAACCAGCCCAGTTCCAGACTTTGGACCTCCTCCCACGCCCTCCCACCCATTCCTTGCACCAGCACCGAGCCAGCTGCTCTGGGAACAGTGAAAGCCGACCCAGATGCAGACCAAGCATGTCCAGAAGACTGGGCTGGGAAGGACAGGACCTGGACAGCCCCAGCTCAAACCACCACGGAGGTGCACACCAAGGTGCTGCTGTTTGTTCCAGCCTTGTGCAATCTGCATCCATGAGCTTTACTCAATACCCCTTTACAGCTTCCCCTTTTCTCAGTGTCTCCTTTTTGGCAATCCTTACCCAGATCTCTGGAACATTAAGCATTCAGCTTCCTTCAGAATGGAGCTCATTAGCTGGACCCCTCTGTCCTCACTGCTCATCTCCAGTAACATGAACAGCTCCCTTCAAAAGACTACAGCACGCTTCCAAAAGTCCAGCTAAAACCCAAGCCAATGTTGGTTGTTTTTCCCCAACTAAACTAGAAAACTGACAACTCTTCCAAGCAGAAGTGGCACATTACTTCTCCACAGTGGCTGCCAACAGGCTTGCCTTAGGCACGGAAAGGCAGTTCCCATGCTGGCTCAGCTCTAATTCCAGACAGGGCCACGACGGCAGCTGGGCAGCTACTACAGCACTTTCACTGTAATGAGACACAAAACCCAAGGCTATCTTGGAAAGAAAAGCATGAGGGGGGAGAGGAAGGATGCTCTTATAACAGTTTGGAGCTATATCCACCAGCTGGAGGGAAAGGGAAGGGTTAACACACAGCCATAGCTTGAGGAACATGGTCCTGCATTAATAGAGACCATGACCCATGAAATTAAACAAGCTCACCTGACAACTCCCAGATGATTACTCATTTTGACCTAATATGGTGCTAGTAACAGCCAATAAACAAATATTATATTACTGCTCATTATGCCACTTCAGCCCTTTGCTTTACACTACTTAAATTACATTTCTGCAGCAGCACCCAGAAGGCTCCCACTGGGGCAGATGACCAGAGCCCAGCAAAGGGTTGATGCTGCCCACAACAAGCTTACATCATAACAAGAAAAAGTATACACCAGGAATAAAGGCCAGCTGGGAGATGCAAGCCAGGCACAGAGCAGCCTCCTCTTCATCACACAGAGAATGTCCTGAGTCTTCCTCCCTGATTTCCCAGACTCCACTCAAATGGCTGATCCAAGCCATCAGGACTCTCCTCAGCTGCAAATGTTTCTCAAGGGCCAGACTTACAAACCCTCCCCCCAACTAGCCCGGGGATCTGGCTGCCTGTTCCTTTTCATAAATGCAATTTCAAAAATAAAATCAACATTTGATTCTCTCACCAATAATTACTCCTTCCAGGAGGCCAGATGAGCGGATTTTTGCAAAGCTGAGATAACTCCACCTAATGCCATGGGTCTGTTGGCCATGAAGCTCCATCAGGTCCTCAGGGGGAAGGCTAAAGAAACTTATTTTATCTGCCAGTGGTGAGATTAAGGGCATGGTAAACAATATTAAAATTCTGTTCTACAGAGCAGAATACTTCAACAGCACCAAACTGCTCTCCCAAGGGACAGATAACAGCACGGGTGCACAACTGGAGTTTAAGTACTACAAGGGAAATTCTTAAAAAAAATAAACAGATCAACCATGCCAAATGCCCTAGTACAGATTACAAGACAAGGTGTAAAGGTATCATTAACCTCTTGTTGGGCACAGTGGTACAAAGGGGAAGAGATGCACAAGCCTCTTTTTGAGTCAGCAGATGCCAAAAAGCTCATATATTTTTCTGACTCCATCTAAAAACAAACCAGCTCCACCTAAAAGCCTTGGTTTGGTCACATCCTTCAGTTATAGGGTTTGAACATCATTTGCTGGTTTCTGCAAATTGCTGGAACTACAAATGCTGGTTTCCAAATCCTCTGAGCAGCCTCGGCTGACCCAGTTTGTTCTGTACTAATCACACACTGAGCAGTGGAGAGGTCAGTTGGAGGGAAATCAGAATATTCCTCCTCAATAAAACCACACAGATTAAACCCAGTTCTGCAGCCTAATCTGGCAAGATGTCAATGAATGGGGTGCACCACTAATTAACAGCCCAGCAGTTTCCTTCTCTTTCCAAGGATTCCAACACTACAAGCATTTTTGCACTTGTTGGGAAGCAATGGCTTTGAGCAGGAACACAGCAGCTGGTTAGCACAAGGAATAGGTTTTGTGGAAGAAGCGGAAAAATCAGACAAGAGTATAACAACTCTATGTGCAATTTAAATAGAAAATTGGAATAGCCAGGATTGAAAACCTCAATACAGTTCATATTACAGTAAAAAAAAAAAAAAACAACTCAGTGGCTTTTTGTCACAGATTTAACATTTGATAAGTGGCTTCCCATGCAAACAGCTAATGTTTTCCAGCAGCTCAGTAGCTGCCTGTGGGTGGCACAGTAATATAAGGTTACCAGAGAGGAACTGGGAAGGGAAGGGAGCTGCATCCTCCAGGGCTGTGCCACAGGGAAGGTGAGTGGCTTTTTCCAATGCTTGGGCAAAAATAAACCTTAAAAATACTCATGGACATGCTGTGCAGAACATTGGAATGGGATTCCAGACCCTGCATCGTTACTGCTCTGCTACTGACTAGCAAAGAACCTCTGAGGTTGGAAAAGATCTCCAGGATCATTGAGTCCAACCTGTGCCCAATCACCACCTTGTCAACCAGACCAGAGCACTGAGTGCCACATCCAGCTGTTCCTTGAGCACCTCCAGGGGTAGCTGGACACTGGACAAGGCCCTTTGTTTATCTATGCCTCAGTTTCCCGTCTTCAAAATGGGATTAACTTCTTTTGTAAAGCAATTCAAAAGCAAATTAAAACTTGCAATACTCCATTTCCTAGAAACTTTCACCTTATGTAGCCTCCACAGTAGTACATGGACACTTTATTCATCTCACAAACCAAACACAGCAAGTTCTTCCATACTTCTATTTGAAACAGACCATAAAGTGTCTGAAAAAAACCACTCCAGCCTCTCCCAGGTGTTTCAGTTCACTGAAGGAGCTGTATTCACCAAACCTGGAACAAACAGCCAGCTATGGGAAGGTATGGCACATATGAACACAGCTCAGCTTCTGTACCAGCCCCCAGTGACAAATGTTATTTCTATGTAGCTTCAGTATGGGAAACACCTCTAATTTGCCTCCAGACCTGTTGACAGCTGATCCACCACTCTGGAGATGCAGATACATGCAGAGAAAAAAATGCAGAAAAAATTGCAGTATGAATAGAGCAAACCAGTTTCCCTCTTCACTGCCCTTGAAGCAGCTGAAGGGCTTGTCTTGGACCAAAATTACCTTCTTGATAAAAGCAGAGGGTAAAATTAAAGCAGAATGGCCCATTCATGCAGAGGACAGATGCTCTCATTACTGTGGAAGCTGACACAGGAGTAGGAGGATTCAAAGGGAGGTAGCAAGGCATGGCTATTCTATGATCAACTGCCTGATATAAAAACCCAGGAGATTAAAGAAGTTCTGGACACCCACAAGAACAACACACACCACTTAATCTATCAGTACATACAAATGCTTAAAATGCATTAGCAGATTCTTGCACTGAAGAATGCAACTCCTGTAGCTTGCTGCTACCCAGGAAAGTTTGGGCACAGCAAAGAAGAAAAGGAAAGCAACTGATGTCTTTGTAAAGTAGCTTCTATAGAGCATCCCACTTATCCAGGACTGCACACACAAGAAAAGGAACCAACTTCACCAGCACTGCTTCAGCAAAGCAAAAAACAATGAATACCTCAAGTACAGAGCTAAATTGCCCAAAATCTAAGCTGTACGTTCCATTTCTCCCTCTTTCCAAAATGCAGAAGATGACAAACTGAATTCTTGACTGCACAAATCCATATCAGGATTAACTTTATCACTGTTGAAGCCACTGGGGCATCCCCAGTTAGTTACAACACCACCAGCTGGGCCTCTGCAAACCCAGACCACAGCCCAATCACAAGGCCTATATAAATTAATTAGTGCAGTAATTGAAAGCACAGAGGAGATGGGGAAATGCCTCGAGTACAATTCACCTTTCAGAGAAGGTTATTTAAGTGCAAAGGGAAAACAACCAGGAGTGTGGTCCCTATTTCTCAGACCTATGAATGTTAAGAACAGGAAGTCTTGAGATGCCTTGTTTTTTTCCTGTAAAGGTTATAAATCAATGCACAACATGTTAAACACTAGATGCTCACCAGCATCTAATATTCAAACCCAAAATTAAGCTTGAGTGCCTTAACCAACCCAAAAGGGTGGTCACCAGTAGAAGGGTTTCTCATCCAGATCCTTTCCAGCTTGTTGTACATTGCCACAAAGAAATGAATCCCAGGGTTATTATTAAAGAGAAAAAAAAAAAAAAAAAAAAACCAAAAAAACAAAAAACCAAAAACATGACACAGAGCTGTAGAAAGTCTCCCTCCCAAAAGCAACAGGGATCAGCTTGCAGCCCCTGTGAAATCCCAGCCCCAGAAGCACCACACTGGTGTCAGCTCTGGAACTGGCACAACTTGTGTTTTACTGCACAACTGATTTCAGGACAATAGGGCTTGACAGAAATTAAAATTCCTTTGTGGTCTGCAGATACCTACTCATGCAACAGCTCATTCTTGTACCACACCTCACAGGGAATTTCAATTCTTGTGGCTGCCCCATTCAGGGAAGTGTCCAAGGCCAGGTTGGATGGGGCTTGGAGCAGCCTGGGGTAGTGAAAGGTGTTCCTGCCCATGACAGGGAGTGGGACTGGGTGAGTTTTAAGGTCCCTAACACCCAAACCATCCAGGATTCTATGGTTTATACCTGATGAATGCTAAGCAAACATCAGCTCAGTCCTCTGCTTGTGCCTGTCTCCCACAAAGGATCCAAATGAGCTTGTTTGGATATATCCACACCAACCCCTCATCCTGGTCCTGCTGTTCCAGAGAGCAGCTGAGGACTGTGCTGACTGTATTATCTGAGCTATAATCATCTGTGTCAGTTCTGGAACACACCCCCAAAATGCACAAAATAACAGCGCTACTTATTTACCTCTGGCTTCTGGGGTAAAATTCAAACCACTTCTGCCTTCATTTTGTGGTTTCCACTTTCATCAAACTTTGAATAAAAACTAAGCAGCTGAGTGCTCATTCAGTGCTGTGGTCATGCCCCTGTAATTATGACTCGATAGACAATTTCAATTCAACCACCATTTCCTCCCCTGAATGAGGCCACTTTTAGTCTCAGCCACTGCAGAACCCATTTGAAAATGCTTCTTTTTAAGAGTTTAATGTTTCTGTTTAAGAGTTGAGAGGAATGAGCTTAACCACCATCAAAGCACTAAAACGAATTTGTTAGAAAGCTCACCTGAGCTTCCCAAAAATCCTGCAGCAGCAGAGCTGAATTTGCAATCCTGCCATAAGGGTCTTTCCCAAAGCACCCTGAGTGCCCAACTGCTTCCTGGGATAAACAGCCCACAGGGTTTGTGCAATCAGATTAAACCCCATGCCTTCCCTGCTGCACGTTCCAGCACATAAACCAGGCATCTCTAATCAAATTCCACACTCAGAGGCAATGCAACGTTCCCACTTGAAAAAAAAAATGAGATACAGGAAACCTGTGCTGTGTAAGTGTTGTTACCAACTCACAGAGTCAACACTTTTTAACTGGGAACAGCTCAGCTATTTGAAATTAAAGCTCTTTCTGAATCAACACTCTGGAATTACATCAGTGAATCTATAGGAGCATTAAATTTCACCTTTTGAGGCAGATTTTGTCAAGCAGTTCAGGTAGCTTGAAATTCAGTTGTAGCCTTGTATTTTTCTTTCACAGACTCACTAGCATAATTTCTAATTATTTCTGATTAAGAGATCAAATTTCCTTAAAGAAGCCCTCCTCAGGCAATTATTTTCTTGTAAAGCTCCAGCATTAATAAAAAGGTGCCCAGGCTTTAACTAGGACAACAGAGAAATTAATTCCCACTGCTGATCTGGCAAAGTCTGTATAACATCAGTGCAGGCAGCGAGGCATCCCATTGTGAAAATAAGCCCATAAAGCTTCTGAATGAGAACATTTTCTTTAAAAAAAAAAAAAAACAAACCAACAACTTTTGTAGTTCTCATGGTTGTGCACAAAGTTTATGAAGCAGCAACCCTGATTGCCTGGGGATGGTGCTTAGTGCAGCCATCTGACTCACTGGGCCACGAGTTGATTTTAATCTCAGGTGGAAGTTGTGCCTTTCCTCTGCTCTTCCAAATGCTTTCAGACAGGGACACAGAAATGTGGAATGGTTTGGGTTGGAAGGGCCTTTAAAGATCATCTAATTCCAACCTTCGTGCTGTAGGCAGGGACACCTTCCACTGGAGCATGTTGCTCAGCACATGGTCACTCATCTTTTAAGTTTTATATACTCCTCCAAATAATCTTTAATTAATTCTTAAATGGGATAATCTTAAAGACAGTAATCTCCTAGAACTCCCCCCCCAGAACAGGAATGTTTCAGCTCTGTTTTCTCATTGCCACTCTAACTTGCCATTAGAAATTACATTTTCCAGCCAACACATTTAGGTGCATTAAGAGCTCAACAAAACTATCAGGGCTTCTTTCCAGCCACAAAAGGACTTTCCACAGGAACAATGGTTAAAAAAACACCCAACTGACGTGACAAATCTCTCCTGGTGCCCTGCAGGCAGGCTGGCTGACCTGGGCCAGGAAGGCAATCAGGAAAAATTGCTCTTCTCCAAATGTGCAAACCAAATCAGGAGAATCATTATAACACCAAGGAGCAGAGAGGACTTTAAAATTAGAGAAAACATCAATGTCCCAAACACTCTCAAGGCACAAGGAGCTAAGGAAATGCCTTGGGATGGGCTGTATTAATAGGAAGGTTGCTAGACCTGGCTGTGCATGAGGAGCCCCTGGGTCACAAGCAGAGGAACCTCCAGAAGAAATGCCTTAGGAGCACTCCAGGGACATCCAGCAGCTCCCAGCCCTTCCCTGTACAGGAACCAGCACACCTGAGTAGTTTGTCAGATCACTTGAACCAACCCACCTAAGAGCTATCAAAAATTACAAACACCTCCCAAAGTTATATGAGAGGAATCCGTTATGACAGAGCCTGTGAGGAGCTTCAGAAGAGAATTAAAATCCAATGACCAAAAAAAAATAAGCAGCTTGAACTGTAAGCTGACACTTTCTGGTGACTTCTCTTGTACACCAGACTCAGCCCTTCTGTTGTATTCAGCTGCTGTGCCCTTGGACATCAGAGCAGGTTCATTTTATGACCCCATTCCCCAGCACAGTTATCAACCAGCCAGGAACTGCTGGTTTGCTCAGCAAACAGGACCTTTTGATAGGTGCCAGAACCAGGAACAGTTAAAAATGTACCCACACTCCCTCCACCTACATCAGCAGCACTCCAGGTAAATTCTAAACAAGGTTTCTGGAAAGGGAATTAAGTATATCAGAGCAGTAACACAGATGAAAAAGAGTGAAATGGAAGGAGAATATAATCACTTACAAAATATAATATGGAAAAGGCATATTAAAGAAAACCACTTAAACTAGCAGGACCAAAATCCATACTGAGCCATATAAATAAAAAGAAAAAGAAAAAAAAAGAAAAAAAAAGAAAAAAAAAAGTACTTTGCAAGGTTTTTAAGACTTCAAAGGTAGCTGTGAGTGAGCCCAGCAGTTTGAAACCTGCACAGGTATCAGGCAAACACTAGTATAAGCTGACAGCATCTCTGGAAATGTAAAAATACACTGGAAGCAGGGAGGGTTGTATTCTTACCTACATCTAAACTTGCTCATTTTAAATGGAAAATCAGTCAGCAGTGACAGGTCTACTAAAGGGAAACTCAGGTCTGCAATAAAAATGGTATTGAGGAATAGCTGTTTTGTTGTAAAAAGAACAGAAGCTTGAGCCAATCTGACCCAGCTTTGCCCAGTAAATAATGATGCTTGCAGCAATCTGAAGGATTGAGAGGTGCCCTTCCCCTTGGACACAATTCCAGGTTGGATGGATGGATGGATGGATGGATGTCATTCATTTGAAGGCCACAGAGTGTCTTTATCAGCCAGCCTTGGGGCTGGCCTGCAAATGGAGATTTACTGACTTCATCTGAGGAATACTTCAATTGACAAAGAGGTGCCCACAAAACACAGGGTTTAGATAAATAACACATACCCCAGAGCACAGGAACTGTGAAACACTCCCACACCAAACACAAACTACAGCAGCTTTCAGAGGGACTTCAGCCCACAGCTTTGCACCCTCCCATCCCAACAGCCAGGAACCACACACAGAAAGCTGCAGGAGCTCTGCCAACTCTCAGGAATTTAATTCATTGCAGATTTACTTGCTGGAACCTGTGCCTGCACCTCTCTGCAGCCTCTCCTGTTTTTCTGGATGGGTCAGGGAGCTCCAGGGAAAGGCAGCCCATGAACTCAGAGCACTCAGCAGTAACACAACCCTGCTGCCATCCCAGTTCCAGCAGCCAAAGGGTCTGTGGTCATGCCCTGTAATTATGACTTGAAAAACAATTTCATTTGAAACCACCAAGACTGTTTTCAACTGCCCTCCCCATTACTACAGCTTCCTTTCAGCCTTGGGTTAGGTCTGGTATTCACCTTTGAGTAGCTTTTATCACAGAAGTAACTAATGAAGTTTCTAATTGCTTTATTTCCAGCAAAGAGAGCCCACTGCAAAGAACCAAAGCACCACAACTTCCTGATGTCTTGCTAAAATATAACTTTGTAGTGTATTTGGGATGAAAGTCAGCTTTGTATTAGGAAAAAGCAACCTGGTCTAGTGGAAAGTGTCACTGTCCACAGAAGGGGGATTGAAACTAGACGGTCTTTAAGGTTTCTTCTGCCCCAGACCATTCCATCATTCTATGATCTGTGTGAGCCAATGGAAAAAAAAAAAACGAGCCAATGGAAAAAAAACAACCCAAAAACAAAACCACAAAAAACAGGCTTCCCACAAAAATTAACAGGCCTGAAAGCCCCCAGTAATAACCTCCCCCCTTTCCCCAATGGAGCTCAGCACAGCCCTTGCACACCTGCAACATCACAGCTCTTTCAGGTTAGTCTGACATAAAAACTAAACTGGCAAAACAGCTCAACCTGAAAATTTCCTCAAGGGAGCAATTCCAGGGCAGGCACCAGGTGAGAGGATGGCAGGCACAGCATCTGCACTGGAACCCCAAAATACCCCTGTGCAGAAGGCAGTGAAAGCTGTGGCTCCACAGGCTCTGCCTTCCCTCCTCTCCCCTGGAACCAGAGATCTCATGAGCAGCTGACCCCAGCCCAAACCAGCTTGGTGCAGAAGCAGCTGGTTTGAATCCAGCTCAGTTCCTCAATTTGTTTGTCACATGGGCCACAACCAGTTGTTGGAGAATAAGGGGAGTGAGTACACAGGACCTGCTCAGCAGCTACAGCACTTTGGGATGTTTACACAGCTGCAGCCCCACACAGGGCTGCAGTGTCTGTCCTCACAGCCAAGGGCTAGGCTGGGCTGGGGAGGCACCAAGTGCTTCCCAGCACCAAACAGGCTTGAAAAGTCTGTGAGTCACAGATCCTGCCCACTCCTCTATCCCTCTCCCCATTGCAAACACCACAGGGGAGGTGCCACCCTTATCTCTCCATGCTGTTTGAGCCAGGTTGATCACCAGGCCATGAGTACCCATCCTGCATAATCTCAGAGCATCTGGGACAAACCAAGACTGTTTACTCATATTTACAAGATTATTTGAGTTCTCTGCTACAAAACTATCCTTAAACTCCTCCAGTACACCTAGAAGCAAAAACCTAAAGCACCAACTGATCCCAAAACACCAGGATTTGTCAGCCCTAGGTTTTGAAATAAGCAGGACCCCGCTGATCATAACCCAAGGGCAGGCACTACCCAGGAATTCCAGTTTAACCAGTTCCACGCTCTCTACCCCTCATTCCTCCCACTTTCTTGGAACAACAGACAGCAACAAAACCCTGCCCCAATCTATACCAGAATAAACAATTCATTTCGATGAAAAGCCACCTGCTCCCCCCACACAGTTCAAAGCATTTCCAAATTCCAGCTCTCTCTCAGCCAGCACAGATGGACACACCAGGCACACAGACACCCGCTTTGCTTCCAGCACAGCCTTTGTGCTGCTGATACACAAAGCCCCATGGCAGAGGCTGCCTCCATCAGAGCTGTTTTGTTAAGGGATCATGACATAAACCAGCAATCCTCCAGCCACAAAAACAGCTCAGACTCGCTCCTAGCCCAATTAAATTGCAATCTGCTAAAACACACAGGCTCTCTCTGGCTTTTGGGGAGCACATCCCTGCATTGGCAGATCACATCCTGAGATCTGGCTAATGCATCACCTGCCCCACATGCCCCCAGATGATTAAATTTAACATTCAATGGCTCAGTTGTCACCAGAGATTTTCACTTTCTTGGACACCCTGGAGCAGGGCGATGCTGCAGGAAGGAAATAACCCATTTGCAAAGGAAGTGATAGCCCCAAGACCAGGCAATAAAACACTCAAATGGAGACTGAATTCTGCTTTCCTCACTCCTGCTGGACCTGCCCTGTAATCCCTCAGGTGTGGTGGCATTTAGGACAGCCTTGAATTCCCAGCAGGAACAGGGCTGTTCTCGGCAAATGGAGGCCTGGCCACCAGAGACTGCTGAATACTCACTCAGATACTGCTGCCTTGGCCCAGACAAAATCAGCACAAGAGGCTGATCCTGCAGTGCACACTGAGCTCCACAAGCACCAGACACCAACATCTCCTTCCCTGCTGCTGAGCTTGTGGTTCTGTGCTGTTCAGCAGGTCTGGCCATCTGCAGAATGCTTCCATCAGGAACTGGCTGTGCACAGGATGGGTTCCTGCTGTGGTTAATCATTGCCCCTGCAGGCCTAAGGCAGATCTGGTGTCCTGCAGCTCCTTGCCCCTGCAGCAGCTGTGGGCTGGCATAGCCCTCTTATCCACACTGCACTGCCCTGGTGCCACTCTCTCCCTCTTGGCATCCCAAGACATTTCTGAGCACAGTGATCATGTTGCCCAAGGCCAGTTCTCCCAGTCCCCTCAAGTGTATGGGATCTCTACCCACAAGATCCATTCATCCTATCAGAACAGCCCAGGAACTGCTTCTGTCATCTTTTGCCTTCCAACTCAGCTTTCTTTGAAGACAAATGCTAATAAACTTAAAAAAAAATCCAAATCTGATCCAAACCCAGACTCCTCACTGGTATGAATCACACAGCGTTATTAATTCTCCTGCCCATCAAAACAGAAATGTCTCACCTTGCAAAACAATTGTAGTGGTTGCCCAGGCTCACAGAAATCCCATCTGTTAAAAATCTGGGAGCACTGAATGAGTGTTTGACAAGCACTCTGCTGAAAGGCAGCGAAAATTTCACCCCACAGTGGCTACTCAAACCCAGACAGTGATTACAGGTAACTCAGCTAGGTTCCTATCAGCCAGCACAAACACAGCCTCCCAAGAATGAATTCCTTTTGTAGACAGAGCTTGCAGGGACACTAAATTCCAGGATCAAGCCTGCAACTCTGAGAAAGCTTCACAAAATCAGGCTTGGAAGATCTCGCACTCCAAACTGCTACAGTCAAAAGCAGGGGAGTGTTCCTGCCTTCAACACTAACAGAAATGGCAAATAAACCAGGACCTCAGTTTAGCTGCACACAGTCTGCACACAGGCAAAGCTGCTCTGATTTCCAGCTCCAAGGGACACCCACAATAAAACAGGAGCTATTCACTGTGAAGGAGGAATAGCACCCACAGAGCTGAGCAGTGCTGGCATCCACCACCCCAGATCCCCATGCACTGTATTCCCAAATGCTTTAGTGTTGCATTCTGAACAGCAGGTTAACCCCATACAGGATTCACCTCAGGGACATGGGCAAAAGCAGCCTGCTGCTGCTGACCCCCACAGGAAGTTAAACACAACAATTTTCAGCCAACTTCTCCAATACACTCTTGGCTATGGACACATTCCCCTCCTGTTTAATGGAGATACAAATCCATTCCAAACAGACTCCTGTTTCAAACTGAAATAGTTGTCACAAGCAAGTGACATGCCACATCAGAACCAGAATTTGGGACCAGGAAGCTTTATTTACTTTTAAAGCACTCATGCTCCAAAGAGGGCAAGGATGAAGAAGGTATGATCAATGCAGGCAAACGTTAAACTGTCACACCTCCCCAAAAGCAACCTTAACACCAGCTTCAGACCAGGTTTTGTTGAAGCCAAACTCATCAGCAGCACTGTCAGCCATCCCACCAAGGGACCCAACAGCAGTGCCTCTCTCCAGGATCAACGTTCTGCTCCAAGTTCAAGAACACAACATATTTTATAGGGCACCAGAGCAAGGTGACATGTGCCTCTAAATCCACACAAAAGCACACCCACCACGTTATCTTGAGGATGCAAATCAAACCCCTTGCTGCTGGCATTAAGAATGAAAGCTGCTTCCTGCAGCAAAGTCACCTTGGAAATACAGAAGAATTTGAGCTTTCAGTACAACAGCACTAAAGCACAGCTGTAAAGAGTGTCCCTGTAACTTATGAGCCAACAGATAATATCAAACCCTGAGGGAAGTGTTTGTGGAGAGCACAGGAAGACTCAAGTCCACAATCATAGGTTCAATTATCTCTAAATGATAATCAAAAGGTAGTAAGATAAACATTCACATCAACATAAGGAATCCTACTCTGCATTTACTCTGAAATGCAGCCACACATGACAGGACAAAGCAATGCTCATGACATAACGTTAAAAACAGTGATACTATTAAAATGAAAGAGATATTTCAGTACTCATTACATGCACCAGAAACACAGAACAGCCTTCAATATTATGCCCTAGGAAATGACTCTGCTCAGCAAGAGCCCAGGAATGAATTGGCCACGACACTCATGTGAACCCACAATGGACTGAGAGCAAACTCCACCTGCGTGGTAAAGATTTCACTGCTATAGAAACTATGATTAAATACACAGAGCCATGAATCAGCCACCTGAAACACAGGTACACCTCAGCAGGCACTGCAACACCCAGCACACTGACATTTCAGCCACCACCAGCCCCCCAAAACTGGCATTATGCAGAAAAACAGCTTTAGCCAGACATTTCAGCTCCCATTTCATCCTTCTTACCTTTGGGGCTGGTTGTTTTAGGGGCTCTCTTGGTTTTGGCAGTGCTTAAAGCTGCACATGCCCCTTACAGGGACGGCAAACAGGCTCCAAATCCATTTTGCCACAACTGGATAAAGCACCTAAAAACAAAGCCCTGATGCCTCTGGACCAGCTGTGTCCCTGCACTGCAATTCCAATCAAGCCCACAGAAAAGTGGGAGGAAGATGGCAGGGCTTACCAGCAGTTCCTCAGTCTAGTCTCTGAACAAAGTGGATTTAAAAGAGGTTTAATTTTCCCAGAGGCTAATGCTCTCAAATCTGAATAAATCCTCCGAAAGAAGAGATTATCCATAAATTTACTAGTTAGAAATGTTAATGTATCCAGTGCTTATGCAAGGACTGCTGCTCTCCATGCAAGAGTATCACCTATACAATTCTATATTAAAGGAGAAATGGATTTCTGGTGGCTTCTCTCCCACCTCCCTTTCCATGCTGAAATGTAGCACAGCAGCTTTATAAATCCCAATTCCCAAGAGCAGCAGGAATTTACTGCAGAATCAAGGCAAACTTTTTTTCTGTTTCACTGAAAAAGCTCTCAAAAATCCCCCCTTGCAGAAGAACTTAATACAAAAAGCAAGATCCACAGAAAAGCCCAGTGTGAAACATAAATAAAATAAAAAATTGCAGAGTTAAAACTTCAAAATACACATTCACAAAATACTGAATGAGGTGAAGAAACAATTCCTTGAACACAGCTGATGCTGGATTTACTCAACATACCTGCTACTCAAACACTTCCTCCTGTTATTCATATTCTGTTTACTAAAGGGCCACCTACACACCACACAACACAGAGCAGGATGGGACTAGACCAGTAGAACCTGGCTGCTAATTATAGCCCTTAAGGCTGAGATGAATTAATTTGTCCCTCTAGCTATAAACAGGAGGATGACTACATCCTCACTAACCACAGGTAATTCTGGAGAGGATAGACAGGAGGATGGAACAAGGAAAAAGTGACTTGCCTGACATCAAACAGCACAACAGCAAGATAGCTGGGAGCTAAATCAGGCCTCCTGTCCACCTGAGCATCCTTATTTTCCCTGGACTCACAGTTGGTAAGTGGAGAGAACAGAGTCATTAAAATACAGATTGAAGGCTTCATTTGGAGGCTAAGCAGATGTGGAGGAATACTGATTAGTGTAATCAGCAGTGTCACACTGATTTGGGGGATCCAGCAGCCTCACAACAATCATCCCACCTCCCCAGCCTGATATGCTCACAGAGGTTTTTTGCAGGTAATCAGACACAACCAGCTTAATGGATTCAACCTGAAAATTCTCCCCTTTCTTTCCTCCAAATGCATTTTGTGTAAGCCCATACCAATACCCACAGAGAAACTGGATACTTAACAATCTCAAGTAATCCCAGCCTTGCTGGCTGAGGGACTGAAGAATCCAGCCTGACCTCAGGTATCAGCAACTGAGCAGTCCCTGCATGAACAAAGTCTTCCAGTCCAGGAGAGTTCTTCCCTGCAAACCATTTATCCTCATAGTCAGGGAAAAAAATCCTGTATTTAGAGGACAAGTGGAATAGAACAATAATAGCAAAACCCCAGTTTTTATAATGTTAGGTGCCAGGTAAGAGCTTTCCTCAAGTTTCCCTTCCTGCCCTGGCACTACTGGGCCTCTATTTAAACTGCCTTGACCTTGATCTGAACAGGTACAGAAAAGTCAAGTGGCCTGAAGCCATCTCCAACTCCAAAACTGCTGGAAAACAGCATGAGCCAAGAGAACTGGACACACTCATCTGACAATTTCACCCAGAGGCAGGTACTGCTTTAAGAAGGTGCAGCTGAGCCAGGAGAAATCCCATTTACAGACACCTGCAACCACAATGCTTCTGTCCCTAACTGTGGGTCTGTTAAAAACTGATTTGGAAGTGCAAGATGAAAAATTCAATGGCCTTGCTCCCCTCTGGCCCTGATCCACAGGCAGGAGGAACAAGATACAGAGCAAGTCAGGAGCAGGATATAAGCACTAATTTAACTCAGCACAAGATAAATTAAGCTTCCCTACAGGGAACGTGCCACTTCTCACCTGCTGCTAATCAACAAATGGAAGTGAAGAAGACTTTGCTTCTAATTATTTGTTCTCCTCTGGCATCACACAAACACCCTTTACAAGGGGAAAAAAAATCTAGTAGGAGTTGGACTCCACGACCTTGATGGGTCCCTTCCAACTCAGCATATTCCATGATCCTCTCCTGCTTGTCCAGTTTCCCACATAGCAGTAAATTACACCTGGCTTGCAACAGACACTAAACTTAATATTGCCAAAAATCAAAGCCCAAATTTACTAGCACAAATCTGACAGCTTTCACTATTTCAGTAATTATCCTCCTCCTCCTTAGTCCCAGCTGATAAAGATAACCTCATCAGCACAAGGTCACCCATCCAGCAACACCGAGCAGACATTCTGTGGATCCATCCAGATTTCCACTGTCAGCATTGCAGCACAGCAGCTTTAAAAATGCATTCCCACAGAAGCTGAGGCAGCCAGCAAAGACCAGCTCAAATCCTCCTGACCTTGCTTCTATCCCTGCACAAACCCACTTAAGTCTCCCCTGCACTGGGATTCGAAGGCTGGCAGGTGTTAGCTGTACCTGCAAACCTGTGGATCCTGGCACTGCAGCAAACCAGCAAAAAATTATAGACAGCTCTGGAGAGGAGAGGAGTAGGTAACACACCACCAGCAGCACTTTTGTGCATCTGCAGGGGAGCTCTTGCCAACACAGAAATAACATTGACCAAAGCCCCCTTCCAGCAGGCACAGTGAGAACAGCCAATCCCCCACCTACAGCAGCGAGTGCAGTTGGTGACAGACATCCCTGATTTGATTTTGAGTAGGACAGAAGGATTAGTCAAGAGAACACAGCCTTCAAAGGCATGTGACTACAGCCAAAGTCCCCTGAAAACTGGCACAGTGACATGCTTTGTTTAAAGCTCAAATCTTCCAAAGACAACAACCTCTGGCTTTATCCCCCATCCATAAACACCTCTGGAAGCTTCACCTCCAGGAGCACAGCCTGAGATACAGCTTGTGATCCCAACCTCAAGGCCACATCCAGCAACAGCCTCTTTTTTTTGCTAAGTCACCCTCTGCAACAGAGAGGGTGTTTACACAGTGAGAGGTCTGAGCATGGCCCACCACTAAACACTGTGCAGGCATCAAACAAGTCAGTGCCTCCCAAACTTTGGTCCAAGTTTACAAATTGAGGCTTTTCTGTGTGATTAAGGACAAATTTTTCTTGTTTGCACCCTTAAATGCTAAGGGAGAGAACTGAGGAGAGAAAAACACATAAAGAGAGGTTCACCCTTCCCACAGACAAGTGTGAGGTGATGAAGGAAGCCCATATGGGGCAGCCTATGGTTTCAATCAATGGTGGGGATTATTCTTGATGGATTTCAGACAACTAAGTCTATGGCAACACAGCTCCAATTAAGGGGTTAACTTCTGGGGCTTGGTTAACTAAAGGAAAACCTTTAGGTACTGGCAGCCAAAGCTTTTAGGAGCAGCTTTGTGGAGCTGACAGTGAAAAGGTTCAAACCCTCACGTGTAACAGCAGTAAACTTTACCCAAGTCCAATGATCTTTCCTAAAAGTGTTTCAAAAGGCACCGACTGCACAGAAGTGCCAGGCTTGCACAAATCGACCTCATCAGTATGCACCTTGTTTTGCCCCATGACACTCAGCAGCTGTGGTTAATTAGTCCTTGATAATGAATTGCCCATCACACTGCACTGCAGCTGGTAGGTGAGTGATTCCTAACTGCGCTTTGGAGTCAGTATGCCAAAAGCACAAACACAAAAGAATAAAGTTAACAATCTGTTTACCCCTTCCCCCACTCCTCCAAAGCTGCTACCAGCCAAAAGCTCAGGGAAAAGAAATAATAAATCTATTTCCAGGGTTCAGCAGAGAGAAACCATTTGGACTGCTCTCAATTTTTATATCTTCGCCACCAGTGCTTCGTGTTATTTCTCTCAACTTATTCAAGTTAGGAGATGAAACCTGTTCTTTTGGCTAACAGCATTTAAAGCCTCTCTCTTGAGATAATTAGCCCTCCCTCCCCCATCCCGTCCTCAGCAGAAAGAGCAGAGACTCACCAATAAACAAAGAAATTCAGGCAGTGACAACCACGGTGTAGCTGAGACCAAAGCTGCCTCTCACCTCCCAATGTCAGCACAGCTGAGAATTAAATCAAGTGACACTACAAGCAACAGAATGAACAACACAAGAATTCTCAGATTAAGGGCTTTGTCATTTTGAAGCCAGGAAAACAGCAATTCCTCATCTACAAGGAGCAAAATATCAATGTGTAATCGTTAAATGTTCTGCCTGGTCACCCTCCAACCCCGACAGACCGTCCTGAGTCATCCAAAATCAGCAGATAAGAGCAAGAATTGGGAAAGCTGCAGTCTTTTACCTCTGATGCCTGGCCTGTCACCCAGCCATTGGCAAATCAGAGCAACCTCCACACCTCAGCCCCTACTGAGATAACAGCAAATCCTCTGGGCAGAGGAAAAATTAGAGGCAGTCACCAACGGGAAAGCACCTTTGCTGAAGGCTGCCAAAATTCTGTGTATCTCACAGCTCCCCCTGTGGAACCTGCCCTTGGATGGATTGAGGGGCACAGTTTGGAAGGAGTTAAAGCTCCAGCAGTGGGGATGAGCAGCCATGCCGCTGGCTGCTGCATTCCTTGCCTAACCATGACCCCACACAAAATTCTCTGTATCTCACAGCCCCTCCTGTGGAACCTGCCTTTGGATTGAGGGGCACAGTTTGGAAGGAGTTAAAACTCCAGCAGTGGGGATGAGCAGCCATGCTGCTGGCTGCTGCATTCCTTGCCTAACCATGACCCCACACAAAATTCTCTGTATCTGTATACCAACTCCTCCTGTGGAACCTGCCCTTGGATGGATTGAGGGGCACAGTTTGGAAGGAGTTAAAGCTCCAGCCATGGGGATGAGCAGCCATGCTGGCTGCTGCTTTCCTTGCCTAAACCATGACCCCACACAAAATTCTGTGTATCTCACAGCTCCTCCTGTGGAACCTGCCTTTGGATTGAGGGGCACAGTTTGGAAGGAGTTAAAGCTCCAGCAGTGGGGATGAGCAGCCATGCTGCTGGCTGCTGCACTCCTTGCCTAAACCATGACCCCACACAAAATTCTGTGTATCTATGCCAGCTCCTCCTGTGGAACCTGCCCTTGGATGGATTGAGGGGCACAGTTTGGAAGGAGTTAAAGCTCCAGCAGTGGGGATGAGCAGCCATGCTGCTGGCTGCTGCATTCCTTGCCTAACCATGACCCCACACAAAATTCTGTGTATCTCACAGCTCTTCCTGTGGAACCTGCCCTTGGATTCAGGGGCACAGTTTGGAAGGAGTTAAAGCTCCAGCAGTGAGGATGAGCAGCCATGCTGCTGGCTGCTGCATTCCTTGCCTAACCATGACCCCACACAAAATTCTGTGTATCTATGCCAGCTCCTTCTGTGGAACCTGCCCTTGGATGGATTGAGGGGCACAGTTTGGAAGGAGTTAAAGCTCCAGCAGTGGGGATGAGCAGCCATGCTGCTGGCTGCTGCATTCCTTGCCTAAACCATGACCCCACTGCGCAGGGAAGAACTGGGAATAGTTATCACCACAGCACTGACACGTCAGCAGGAGCGACTAATTAACTGATAAAAATAGATCTCTGAAAGGGCTTTTTTTTTTTTTTTTCCCCTTGACACAAAGCCGAGGCCCAGCACTGCCACGGTTGCACATCCACTCGTTTTCCACGGGCTCCAAACTTGCCAGCAGAAAATAAAAGCACTCTCACACTCAGAAAAATAAACTCTCATGGCATTTGTATGCAGAAAATCGCTGCTAAAGGGAATTAGGGAACAGATTATGAATGACCTGGAGCATCTCCATGCTCACCTTAATGGATGCAGGAGTCTTTGCCCCCAAAGTTCCAGTTTTGCCTTTAAAATGACATCTTTTGAGGTAATCCAAATGATCCCAAGGATACCTGCAGCTTTCTTCACTTCTGGTGTCATTGAGACCAGCCAGAAAAACTCAGTTCTGTTTTAAGCCTCCCCCTCAGCCAGACACAGGTTTTGTACAGCTTGTAACTGAATATTCATCACCAGCTAATAAACCTGCAGGAACCACAGTCTCAGCGATTTTTAATACATATAATGCTCCAACACATGCCAAACACAATGAAATTTGATCAAAATAGAAGCCATTTGTTTAAATACAAACGATTTGGCTCTCAGAATTGTCATCAAATTAAACTGGAAATCAAATTAACCAGTGACTGAATGAAGTAGAAGGCTGTATAATCACAGATCACTGATCCAGCAGCATGAAAACGAGGATGCAATCACACTCCCCTTGCTTGTGGCACTGCCCCATGCTCCCAACAGGACTCCCACTCCATCTCCCAGGACCTGAGTGTGCTCTGTGCCTCACACACGGTTCATTTCTTGGTAATCCAGAAAATGTCCCTTGCAAAAACACTCTGATACATTATCAGATAACAGAGTATCACCTGCGAAAGGACACAGTGACACATCTGAAACCACCTTGACTCGGGACAGAGCACTGCAGCCATTCCCAGCACCGTTAGCAAGAACAGGTTTAAACCCACTCTGAATGAGAAAGGAGCTTTGTTGCCATCACTGTCCAGATATTCAGCTTCAGCTGCTGTAACTGTGCCACCCTGTCCCTTACAATCAGCCTCATTTTGGCTCTGTGTTACCCTTTCTCGAAGTCTTCACAAAAAGGAATTTAAACCTGTAAGTTTACAATTTTAGGTGTTGTCTGCTCTTAAAAGCCATTTGGATTCATTTAAAAAGGTCTGTCTGAAGAGCATCAGGCACTCCTGAGGAATCTAATTACATTCCTTTGCATCTTCTGTGGCACATCAAACTAACTCAGCTGAACATCCTTTACCCACCAAGAGTGAGCTACGGGAACTTCATCAATCCCCTTCCCTGACCCTGCACGGGACTTGCTTTGGAAAAACAGGAACATCATGAAACTTCAACACTCACTCCTGCACAACTCCAGGTTTCTTTAAGCAATAAAGAAGCAATTACAAGGAGAGGAGAAAGCTCCTGGAAAATTTCACTACAGCCTTCCAACACCTGAAGGAGGATTATAAAAAGGAAAGTGACTTTTTTATACAGGCAGAAAGTGATAGGACAAGTGGAACAGTTCTAAACTCAATAAGGAGATTTAGATGGATATTGGGAAAGAATTCTTCCCTGTGAGGGTGGTGAGGCCCTGGCACGGGGTGCCCAGAGCAGCTGTGGCTGCCCCTGGATCCCTGGAGATGTCCAAGGCCAGGTTGGCAACCTGGGGACAGTGGGAGGTGTCCCTGCCCATGACAGGGCTGGTACAAGAGCAGCTTTAAGGTCCCTTCCAACCCAAGTCATTCTGGGATTTTTTGACTCCCACTTCTCTTTCTAGGCTTGTGCAAGCAGCATTTAAACATCCTAAAGCTTAAGGAGCTTTATGGTTCATTTCAGCTTCAGCTGAGCACCTTCACACATAATTTACTTTGCAGTATTTCAGCACCAGAGAAGGGCACCAAGCCCTCGCCTACCTCCACCTGGACAAACACAACCCAATGCAAGGCACAGAGGTAAATAATTCATCTGCGTGCAAACAGAGGGAAAGAACAATTAAGCCAGAAAGCACAGCGGGGACGTTTCAAATTTCAGTCAACATTAAGGCAGGAGAGATCAAACAAAGAAATACCAACGGGGCTGCCTCAGAGGGAACTTTGGGGAAGCTGGAAACACTCACGGCAAGGCACAGGAGGGCAGCAGGGACGAAAAACCCGGGTTTTATTGTAGTGCCAGCCCAAGCCGTTCAGGGGTTCCGAATCGTCCTTCGGAGGACAGCAGCGAACAGGGACGAGAACTCCGCTTCTCGTGTTTAGAGCCGGTGTGCAGGGTGTGTGTGACCCGCCAGCCGACTCCCGTGGAGCCTCTCCGCCGGGACACCCCCGGCGCGGCCCCCGCAGCGCCCGCACAGCCCCGGCCCCGCCGCGGCATCCCCGGGGCGCCCCCGGCTCCCCTCGGTCACCGCCGCCTCTCGCCCCCCCGCCCCCAGGCGCTACCCCTGGGCAGGCCGGGCACGGGTTCTCCGGGCTCGCCGTTCCTCCGGCGGGGCTCCCGTGCCGTGCCGTGCCGGGGCTCCCGGGCCGTGCCGGGGCTCCCGGGCCCCCGCCCGCCCTTACCTGCTGCTGCTGCTGCTGCCGCCGCCGGGACGCGCCGCCGGAAGTCAGGCGCGGTGCATGCCGGGAGTTGTAGTGCGGCCGGCGGAGCGAGCGGGACACGCCCCCCGGAACGGGCCGGAGCGGACAGGGCCGGGATTTGGGGTTTTGGGGGGTTTGGAGTGAGGATTTGGGGTCAAGGGCAGGAGCGGATTTGGGGTGGGTGATGATGGGGTGCTGGGGGAGGTTGGAGGGAGGCTCTGAGGCCAGGGAGGGACTGGTGTTGGGGGTTTGGGGTGGGGAGTGCTGGGAGGATGAGACTTTGGGGTCAGGGCGTGAGTGGGATTGTGGGGCTTTGGGGTGGGGCTGGCTGGGTTTGCGTTTGGAGATGGGGGCTGTGGGGGCTCGCTGGTTTGGGTGCTGGGGGTGCAGGAGTGGGGCTTTGTGGTCAGAGGGTGACAGAGATCATGGAGAGTTGGCGTGAGGGGGTGTTGGGAGGGCTGCGATGAGGCTTTGGGTTTGGGGTTTGCCCGCAGGAGGCTGAGACGATTCCCTGCGTTACCTCGGAGGTGGATTTAGCCTTTAACGCTCCGGCAAGGCAAATCTCACCCTGTAGATCTCCGGGCTCCGCTGGGAGCTGCTGGCACGACCCCCCCACACAGACCCCACAGCCTGGCGCAGTGTAGGGTGTCCTTGCCCAGGGCGGAGGTGCAGCGAGAGGGGATTTAAGGTCTATTTGGGATTCCAGGGTTGGCAGCGGGGCCGGTTCCAGCCGTGCATCCGGAGCTCGCAGCGGCTCCCAGCGAGCGGCGCTGCCGGCCCGGGCAGCCCCGGGGAAGCTCCGGGGAGGGGCCCGGGGGAGCCCCACGGCACCCGAACGCAGCCCCGGGCCGGTCCCGTCCCACCTGGGCTCTGCGATTATCCATTTCCAGCCCGGGCAGCCGATCCAGGTGTCTGCTTGCATCGGTAGGGACTGAGCTGTCCTCACTCAGGGCACGGATCTTTCTCATCTCCAGCCCCACAGGAACCCAGCCGCAGGAACGCCGACTTTGCAAAGCACTTCCAGCTCCATCAGTCTTAAAGTGCTCCTTCAGCAAAGATTATTATTATTATTATTATTATTATTATTATTATTATTATTATTATTTTATTATTATTTTATTTTATTATTATATTGTTATTATTACCACTACTACCACTACTGCTACCACTACTATTACTATTATTACTATTATTACTATTATTACTATTATTATTATTACTACTACTACTGCTATTATTTCCTGTTGCTTTGATGTGTGTTAAACACCATTAACACGTTATGTTTTTAAATTGAGGGCAAGCGTACAGTGCAAAAAAAAAAAAAAAAAAAAAAAAGCACCTGTTGGGATCATAACTATCAGCTACAGGTAGGGAGATTATTAACACACCCGGCCTGCAAGGCAACAGTGAAAGCTGCAGGTAAATTATAGATGTATGTAGGCAAATTGCAGGCTTTGGTTATGCACCGGGTGAGGAATTTATTGGTTTATAATTGTGACCAACTGAAAAAACAAAAGGGGTTAAAGTGGTCCAGTGACCCAGGTTATGAGCTAAAGGAGATCCCAGGGCTGGCTCAGCTCCCCAAGCCCCCACAGAGTGTTCTCTGGTGCCCTAAAACAGCCTAAAAGTACAGCACTTTGTGGGTGCTCTGCTGTTACCTCCACCAGAAGCTTTGGCACAACCAGCAAAGCCCAGGGAGCCCTGTCCTCCTGCCTCAGTTTCCCAAAAAAAGCTGCACTCAAACCTCTTTCCCCCAAAATAGAGACTCTGCCCTATAAATCCCCAGCAAACTCTCACTAAGGCTCCCTTCTAGCCCCACTGCCCTCCACATGCCTGCTGAGAGGGGCAGCAGGGCAGGTCCCCCATGGCTGCAGGGGCCAGAGGGTCCCAACCAGCCCCAGAGCCAGGATCTGGCTCCTCAGGCACACAGGGAAGCACCTTCCCTGCAGAGCTGGCCCCTCCTCAGGGATCTTATCAGCAGTTTCCACGGGCTCCTGCCCACACCCTGATAAGTGCTGGGCTCCACATCGTGTCCACAGTGCTGCTCTGCCCCCCCAGCACCACTGAGCTCAGCTCCATGCCAGCAGTGTCTCAGAGCAGCCCATGGGACACCCACAGTGGCACAAGTGTCATGTCTAAATCCTGGTTTGCCAGGAAGAGGTCACAGCCTGGAAAGACTGGAAACAGTCACCACAAATCATCGTAGCTGGAGAGAGGAGGATGTGTTGTTATTCCAGCCACAGGCCTTGTGCATTCACAGAATTGTGGGATGGTTTGGGTGGGAAGGGACCTTAAAGCCCATCCAGTCCCACCCCCTGCCATGGGCAGGGACACCTTCCACTGTCCCAGGGTGCTCCAAGCCCCATCCAACCTGGCCTTGGACACCCTGATAAGTGCTGGGCTCCACATCAGGGGTTGGGGTGTCCACAGTGCTGCTCTGCCCCCTCCCAGCATCACTGAGCTCAGCTCCATGCCAGCAGCATCAGAGCAGCCCATGGGACACCCACAGTGGCACGAGTGTCACATCTAAATCCTGGCTTGCCAGGAAGATGTCACAGCCTGTAAACAGTCACCACAAGGAGAGTTTACTGAAGTCAAACCCTCAGGCCAAGGGGGAGTATTCAGACCTCCCACATCCCCCCTTGGACCACTCAGGGATGCTCCCAGGTACCCCTGGAGCAGCAACCCCCTGCACTCTACACAGGATTACACTTTATACAGGATTAGCCCTGGGCTGACCAAGGGAAAAGTGAAAAAGGAAAAAGAATTTTTTTAAAAAAAGAACTATTTTATTTTTTCAAACAAGATAAATAGCAAAATTACAGAGGCATTTCCATGCCTAGTCAGGAGTTAATATACCCAGAAAAAATATAGAAATAACTTAACTGGAGCTATGATTCAACAGCCAAACCAAGGGTGGCGATGCTGCTGGCCCTGGATCCTGCTCCCCAACAGGCACCTCCGTGGTGACCTGTGCTGCTGGGAATGCTCTGGCACATCCAGATAAAGCCATGGTCACCCCATCCCACCCCCACAGCAGGAGAGGGGCTGAGGGAGCCTCGTGCTCCGTGAGGGAGCCTCAGCCCCTGAAGCTGAGGCAGTGGAGATGTGCCAGCGGTTGGAGAACAATGCAAAAAGGTGTAAAACACACTCAGGTATTCCTACCCTTTCCCTGCTCCTGCCCTGGCACTTAGGTTGAAGGCACTTCACATCCCAAACTGCAGGGGATGAGGCAGAAAGGTGGGGAGGGGGTGCCTGGGCAGCACCCCCACCAGCAGCTGTGTCTCCAGGACCCAAAAAGCAGGGATGGAGCCCATGGAGTCCTCTGGCCATCTCTGGCAGGTGAACAGCCCTCCTCAGTGGCAGCCTGGGTGCCAGGACAGGTCACAGGAGTGTGACACCAGCACTGCACCCACAGACATCCCAGTTTGGCTTCACTTGGGCTAACCCCAAAAAGGCACGGAGCAGTAGAGCACTGACAGCTCTGCCAAGCCCAGGGCAGCTCTTCAGGATCCTCCCAGCACTGACAGCTTCTCGGGGGCTCCCCTTTCCTGGGAGAAAGCGCAGGGAAGCTCCCCCTTCACTCCCACAGCTCCAAGCCCGTTAAAAGCAGGGAGACAACACTCCAGAGTAATTTTCAGGGTACCAGCTGCCCCCTGGCCCTTCCTGCACAGCCAGGGCAGGAGGAGGAGGGGACGGCAGAGGCAGCTCAGGTCATGTATCGGGTGACAGCCCTGAGGGCGTAGAGCAGCGCCGCCTGCATCCGCGCCTCCAGCAGCAGCAGGTTGATGTGCACCTACGGCGAGAGAGGAGTCAGGGCACAGGGTCAGCACCCCCAAAACACCCTGCCAGGAGGGGAAGGGAGGGGGCAGCACCTTCTCTGAGTGTTTGAAGTGCCTCCAGAACTGCGTGTAGATCTGCTTGGTCGTCTTCTCCGGGTAGCAAGCCACGGTCTTGATGTAGATCTTTAAGTTGCGCTCCAGGAGCTGGTTCACCTCCCCGTAGTCGTAGTCGTCGTAGCTGGAGAGAGGAGGATGTGTTGTTACTCCAGCCACAGGCCTTGTGCATTCATAGAATTGTGGGATGGTTTGGGTGGGAAGGGACCTTAAAGCCCACCCAGTCCCACCCCTGCCATGGGCAGGGACATCTTCCACTGTGCTCCAGCCCCATCCAACCTGGTCTTGGACACCCCCAGGGATGAGGATTCCACCACTTCAAACTCTGCCAGAGCCTCACCACCCTTACAGTAACTTTTTTACTAAATTCTCCTTTCCCAGGGTTGTTCTGAACCTCAGCCAAGCCTGCCAACAGCATCACTTTGCCTTAGGGAAGCAGCAGCAGCTACACTCTAACCAAGACTGAGTCACTGGGCCTGCTCCTGGGCTCTTCCAGGCAGGTTTTGGGCACCTACCGGATGCCAAAGACGCAGTGGACGTAGTTCCAGATGGCCCGGCGCAGCATGGAGGTGTCCACCCCACAGTGCATGGCAATGGTGTTGTAGGTCAGGTTGTAAACCACCTGGAACTTCTCATCCAGCAGCTGCCCCACGTCCGGGTACAGGCGGTTGATCAGCGAGTAGCCGTGGTCCTCCCAGGTGTAATCCTGATGGAGAAAAGGATGGCAGGGTGGGGGTTTGGTGGGGAAAAGGGGGGTCACTCTGTCCTGGTTTCAGGCAGGCTGGAGGTAATTTCTTCTCAGTAGCTGTTTCAGTGGCTGTGTTTTGGGTTCAGAGTGAGAAGGGTGTTGGTAACACACCGATGGTTTGGGTTTTTTGCTAAGTTGGGTTTATCCTGAGTCAAGGACTTCATTCCTCTTGTTTCAGGCTCTGCCAATGGGAGGGAGCATAGCCAGGACAGGTGACCAGAGCTGACCACAGGGATATTCCACACCAGAGAATGTCATGCCCAGTAGATAAACTGGGGAGTTACCTGGAAGGGGCCAGTTTGGGTTTGGGTCTGGCATCAGTCAGCAGGTGCTGAGCAATTGCATTGTGCATCACTTGTTTTTACCCTTTTAATTATCATTATTATCATTATTTACCATTATCATTGTATTTTACTTTATTTTCAATTATTAAACTGTTCATATCCCAACATACAACTTTTGATTTTCCTCCCTGGATTGAGGGGGGAAGAAAGTGGGGGCTGAGTGAGCAGCTGTGTCATATTTCACCTCCAGCTGGCCTTAAACCACAACCCCCTCCAAAGCCAGGGAGATAAGGGGGGGTTCTCTCCCTGAGCTGACACTTCCCCCCAATTCTCAGCACTTGGTTGCTCAGCTCCAGCCCTTCATCCACTGTCCACAATCCTGGGAGCAGCCCTGACATAATCAGGAGCCGCCCCCAGGCCTGAGGCACTGCTGAGCACCCACCTGTGCACGGAAAGTGGGGGGGGCCTGCTCTCCCCGCCGTGTGAAGTCCTTGTATCCAAACTCAGGGTCCTCCAGGAAGCAGCGGATGTTGGACTGCAGGGAGGGATCCAAAACATCTGCAAGGCACCAACGCAGTGGCCATGAGCCCAGATGGAGTCAGCGCTGCACTGGGGAGCTGATCCTGCTCTCCCTCAGACAGATTCTGGTTCCTTTCCCCCTCCTCGGGCTCCCCTGGCCCACGGGGACCTCCTGCCCCCAGGCAGTCTCCCCCTGCACCTCCTCACCTGAGGAAGGGACCAGCAAACTCTCTGTCTTCTCCAGCTCGAAGCGCGTCGCCATCTCCTCCTGTGTGACTCCTTCCTCCTCCAGCTGGTTTTCCTGCAGCAGCTTCATCCTCTCCATCAGCACCTCCAGCTCCTGCATGGCATCTGTGCCCTGGGGAAGCACAGGGCAGGGTCAGCCCTGTCCCTGGTCCACCACAGGGGACCCCAAGCCCAGATCTGCTGGCACCTGGGGGAGTCCCTGGGCTGCTCAAGTGAGCATCTCCCTCTGGGTTTGTCCTGCCCAGATTCCATCAGCTCCCATGACCCATCCCCAGGCCTGGGAGGAGGAGGAAGTCCTGTGGAGGACGTGGAAGGTACTAAAGCATCAGCTGTTCCCAATAAAGGCCACAGAGATTCTCCAAGAGCTGGGGTCCTCTACTTGGGAGACAAGACTGGGAGGGATGGGGGTGTTCAGCCTGGAGAAGAGAAGGCTCCAGGGAGACCTTAGAGCCCCTCCCTGTGCCTAAAAGGGCTCCAGGAGAGCTGGAGAGGGACTTGGGACAAGGGCCTGGAGTGACAGGACAAGGGGAAATGGCTTCCCACTGCCAGAAGGGAGGGATAGATGGGATATTGGGAAGGAATCCTTCCCTGTAAGGGTGGGAGGCCCTGGCAGAGTTCGCCCAGAGAAGCTGTGGCTGCCCCATCCCTGAAAGTGTTAAGGCCCAGGCTGGACAGGGCTTGGAGCAACCTGGCAGAGTGGAAGAACAAGAGAGGCTTTAAGGTCCCTTCCAATCCAAGGCGATCTGTGATTCCCAGGGAAAGCCCCATAAAGCCTCCAGCACCCCGGGGTACACTCACACCCCTGCAAGGCAAAGCCCCTCTTACCCCAGAGCCCCCCGTGGTGTCATCAGAGGCAGGGCTGCTGTCGCTGTGGGGTGAGGGGGCCCAGCAGCTGCTCTCCACATCCTGCTCCTCCTCGGGTCTGATGCCGCAGCCGAAGACAAAGGAAGCCAGCGAGTGGTAGTGGGTGAGGAGCACCAGTGCCTGCACCAGCTCTGCCAGAGACCAGCTGTCCTCCCCTGGCTTCAGCAGAGCCTGCAATGCACACCAGGCCTTGGAGAGACCCCCCACCACAGCCCAGTGCTGGGGCAAGCCAATGGCAGGGATACAGGAGCGTATCACCTACAGACCCTACAGAAGGGCAAGTCACCCCTTCCCATCCCACTGACTCCCTCAGCCCTGAGAGGGTTCAACCCTGGGGGCTGTGCAGGCAGGAAGGTGGTGTGGCCCCTGGGGTCAAACAGTGTGCTTTGGGGGAGATCTGTGCTGGCAGCATCAGCTCTCACCTCGATGTGCTCCTTGGTGATGAGCCAGGGCCGGTGCGCCAGCAGCTTGTTGATCTCATTGAGGTTCCGGAGTTTTTGGGGGGCACAGTGCAGCCCCTGCAGCCACGCAGGGTTGCCCCCCACTTGCAGGAACTCCCCCATGTGCAGCCCCACCAGGTAGGAGCAGCGGTGCCGGGCTGCTGCCTGCGGGGAGAGGCAGCAGTCAGCACTGGCTGGGGAACCCTCACCCTGCTGCAAGCCCTTGGAGAAGCCAAGGCAGGGAGCGCACTCGATCCACGTTGCTCCTGAAGGATTTCCCCAGGGATTTGGGTTCCAGACAGGGGGGATTTCCCCCGTCACTATCAATGCCAGTCCCCAGGGGTCCTGAAGAGAGGGTGTTGGGGTACCCTGGGTGGGCACCAACCCCAAAGGGGCTTCCAAGCTTTTGGGATGTCAGATCAGAGAGGGGCCCATCTGTGGGGTCCCAAACACCTCCCGAGCACCAATGCTGGGACCCCACACAGCACCCTGTGTCCCCACACCCCCAGGGCCCCCCTGCTCACCATGATGGCGATGTAGTGGCGCTTGTGGTAGGGCAGGGGCCCGTCCATGCGCAGCAGGAGGTACTGGGTCTTCCAGAAGCTGCTGAGGTACTGGGGGTGCAGCCCCATGACCAGGGCGACGTGATCCACCCTGCCTGCCGAGACGAAGGCCCCGAGGAGCTGGTGCAGGCTGCTCTCCCCACCTTCCTGAGGGATCTGCAGAATGAGGAAGGGAAGGGCTGTGAGCTGTAGGCCCCCACTCTTCCCAAAATCCCCCTAACCTAAATGGAGCACCCATTCAGCACCCTCCCAACAAGCAGGCACCCAAGAGCACCAACACAGGATCCTCACCCCATTGGAAGTGCCCTGCCTCCGGAACGGACAGCGCCGCTGGCCCCTGCTGCCCCTCTCCCCGCTCCCAGCCCCGGGGGGCAGAGGGTGTTTGGGGGTTTCCATGGCAGATCCCACACAGCCCGTCCAGCTCAGCCTGCGGGTTGGGTTGTTTGTTTGGGCTCTGGGGCCGGCCCCCCAGCGCGGTGACGAAACCACGGCGCTATCTCTGCCCGGGGGAGGAACATCTGGAGGAGTGAACGCTGAGATAGGGCTCAGGTGTCCCGGGGATTTCAGGGCAGAAGCTTGGGGGGCGGGCAGGGCAAGGGTGTGGGTCTTTGCATGGCAGGGGAAACACAGATGTGTCTGGATGAATGGGGAAACTGAGGCACGGGCAGGGCAGGCAGACACCAGGGTGAAATACAGCTGTTCCCCCAATCTCCAGAAGGACTCCCCCACAATGCCACAGGGATCTGCTTGGGGTGGGTGACCCCTCTCCACCCCTTCCTCATTCCTCAGCATCCCACCCCCACTAGGCACTGGGGGGGTCGGGAATCCTTCCTGTCCCCCCACCCGCAGCAGGGAAGCGTGAAGGAGACCCCCAGCAGGGAGGAGACCCCCACCCAAATCAATCCCCATTGCTTTACCTCTCCCGGGGGAATGAAGGCGCTGGGGCCCCTCGCCAGCTCCCGGGGAGCCTTGATTCCTCCTTCCTAGGAAGGAAGGCGCAGCCGGGAGTTACCGGAGCCACAGAACACCCCCGTCAGCGTCACCGGAAAGGGTGACTCAGGCAGACACCCGGCACGGGCCACGGGGACATCTCCCCCCCACACCCCGCGCGTCAGGCGGGCAGCGCCTGATGAAACCCGGCTGGGATGTTGCTCCGCTCGCTCCCGGACGCGTGTGACACACCGGGACAGCGGGTCAGGAGCGGTGACACCGCTCCCCAGCCGCGCTGTGCCACCTCCGTGGGAAAACAGGGGGAAACAGGACGCGGGGATCCCGCAGGACGGCACTGGGGATCAGGAGCAGCACAGCCACAATCACCAGCAAAGACACGGGGCTCCGGGCGTCCCCCTAACCCCTCCCTGGGCCACTAAACATCACCCATTCCCCCCACCCTCCCCCTAATTCATTAATCCAGTTAATCCAGAAACGAGCCCTTCCTTCCTTCCTTTCAGGGATTCCCCCTGCTCCAAGCACACGATCCTTTCTGCCCCACACTCCTCAGGTGTGGAAGTGGCGTTTAGTTACTGGGCGAACTGGAGGAGCTGCTTCCACAGACCCATAGGAGGGGACATCATGGCATCATTCAAATCCCCGTGGCAGCGGAAGGTGCAGCCTGGCAGCCTCTCCTGAGCAGGAGAGGGGTGTGGGATGGCACGAAGTGACCAGAGCAGCTGTCAGTGCAGCCACAGGCTCCCCATGCGGCGGGCAGCGGGACACGGCACCCGAACCGAGGGTAAAGCAGGAATTCCCTCACCCAACGGCTCCCATGGGATGCTCCTGCCTTGAGTCACCATGGAAGCACCAGGGTGACAGCAGGCTCAGGCTCCTGCCGCTGAGCTGGCCCCTGGGCTCTGTGCTGACTCAGGGTTTGAGGAGAAAGAACTGTCTGATGGTGCAAGAGACAGCAACAGACCCTGGCGAGGTGAACCCGTGGGATTGCCAGCCGGCTGGAATCCCCACCCACGGCAGGAACCAGGGTTCCCAGCCCAGCTATTGCTTCCCAGTGACATCTCAGAGTGACCTTGGGAGGTGAATTGCATCATTCCTGCAAAAGGCTCCTCGTGTTTTGCTGTTAAGGAATCCTTGGGGTGCTGTGCTTAATCCTTGCTGTGCCACCACTAGATAAGGTATCCCCTCCTGCTCCCACTGATGGGGACTCAGAATCATGGAATAGTTCAGGTTGGAAAAGCCTTCTGAGATGATAAAGTCCAGCTGCTACCCCAGGACTGCCAAAGCCACCACTAACCCATGTCCCCAAGTGCTGCATTCACATCTTTCAAATCCCCTCAAGGATCTGGACTCCGCAACTCCCCTGGGCAGCTTGTGCCAGGGCTGGACAGCCCTTTCAGTGAAGATTTTCCCCTAATATCCAACCTCAGCCTTCCCTGGTGCAACTTGAGGCTGCTTCCTTTTGTCCTACCAAACTGAGGGGAAACTGAGGCACCAAGCTGCTGTGACTGGCACCAGACACCCTGCCCCCAGCCAAGGCAGGCTGGGAGTCCCCACAGAGGCACCAGGAGAAGGAGAGAATGCCCTGTGAGTGGGAAGATGGGTGTGCTCAGTACTGATCCCACTGGTACCAGTGCTTAGTCAGGTGTGGGGAAACCATCCCTGAGGAGGTGAGGTTAAATAAACACCCTCAGAGCCACCCAGCAGAATGGAATTGCCCCTCCTGTGTTCCTGCCAAAAACTGTTCCTGGGGTATGATAGCAGCATCAGGGCCACCACCAGTTTCACCCCAGCCCGCTCCAGAGCAGTGATTTCAGGCTTTGGCTCATGTCAGGACAGGTGTGAGACTGAGTTCCTGCTGTTCTCTGCTGCCTGGGGTCTGTCTCACACACTGTGCCAGCATTTCCAACTTCCACCCCTCCTCTGGAGTAACCATCCCACTGTGACAACTCCCCCAGAGCAATCCCACTGTCCCTGGGGAAACCTGGTGGAAGGGGAATGCAGGAGCAAGAGAAAAAAAGCAATTTTGTTTTTGAGGGGGGGAAAGGAAGTCCTGCAAATAGAGGCAATTCCCAGCTTTTCAGGATACTGAGGATGTTGGTGGACTGATGTTGCAAACCAATCTGGTTGCTTGGGAAGGTCAAGCAGATCCTGCAAAGCTCCATGGACACCCCAGGACCCCGGTTTTCCACACTGGACTCCAAATTCATAAGCCCTGGGTGACACCAGATTTTTTGGTTAACAGGGACATCAGCGATCCCATACCCAGCCTGAGAACAGCAGCATGAGCCAAACTACAGGACAGAGCCCCTGAATCCCCCCAGCCTCCTGTCAGCCCCTTACCTACCCCGACAGGCACATCCCACCACACCCCTGCCTCACCTTCCCCTTGTGCCTGGCCATACCTGTAAGCTCTGCCCGGCTCCCAAACACATCCCAGCTCCTGGATGGAGACTCAAAGGTCTCCCCTGCCTGGACAGGGCCGCCCCATGCCCAGGAGCTGCGGGAGCTCCCAGCGCCCAGCCTGCTCCTCAACACCGCCAGTTTTAGCCTCGCTGCGAAGTGGATGAGCCAAAGGGCTGCTCCTGCACCCCGGCCAGCTTCCGGACATGTCCAGGCTTCTCCCCTCCCTGCAGCCGGGCGGGACGGGGTGACCGCAGGCGGCGGCCGCGGGTCAGGGGCACAACCCCCGTGCGGGCTGCACCCCGTGTGCGCCGGGGGATGGGGCGGTACAGCCCGGGAGCCCTTACCTGGCCGCCCTGCCGGGCCCCGCAGCCCCGGTGCTCCTCCGGCCTCGCGGGGCTGCACGGCGAGCCGGCGATCAGCATCGCGCTGGGGCCGGGCAGGGGGAACAAGCCCGGGACAGCGCCGGGACAGGCCCGGACAGCCCTGGACAGCCCCGGACAGGGCCGGGACAGCCCCAGACAGCCCCGGGATAGCCCCGGGATAGCCCCGGGACGGCCCCGCCGCCCCCGCGCTCCGCAGAGACCCCCGGGACCCCCCGCCCGCCACGCTTACATAGCACAGAGCGGAGACACGCCCCCCCGGCCCGCCTCGACCAATGGGAGCTCGCAGGCGTGACCACCCGGCAGCAATCCGACCAATGGCAATGCAGGGGCGTGGCCAACGCACAGACATCAGGTCTACCCAGAGGCAGCCGCGCTTTCCCGACCCTTGAACGCTGGGAGGGCTGGGAAGGTGTCCCGGGGCTAAAGGGGAGAAAAGCAGAGGGAAAACACCTCTGCTCCGCTCAGCCCCGGGCCCACAACATCAGAAGGGTGGGGAGCTGCTGGAGTGAGCCCACAGGAGCAGGCTTTGGAGCAAAATGCTCCGAAAAGGGCTGGAGACCCTCTGCACTGGAAAAACGGGGAGAGCTGAAGGTGTTCAGCCTGGAGAAGAGAAAGCTCCAGGGAAACCTTAGAGCCCATTTCAGTGCCTAAAAGGGCGCTAAGAGAGCTGGAGAAGGACTTGGGACAAGGGCCTAAAGTGACAGGACAAGGGGGAATGGCTTCCCACTGCCAGAAGGGACGGATAGATGGGATATTGGGAAGGAATTCTTCCCTGTGAGGGTGGTGAGCCCTGGCAGAGTTTGCCCAGAGAAGCTGTAGCTGCTCCTGGATCCCTGGAAGTGTCCAAGGCCAGGCTGGACAGGGTTTGGAACAACCTGGGATAGTGGAATGTGTCCCTGCCCATGGAGGAGGCCAGAATCAGATAAACTTTAAGATCCCTTCCAACCAAAATGGTCTGGGATTCTGAGTCATTTACTGGGTTTGGTGTTTCTCCAAAGGGACAGGAGAAAAAAAAAAAAAAAGTGAAAAATAAAAAAGAATTAAGAAAAAGAAAAAAAAAGGTGACAAGAAGGGGAAAACCCCACCCCCAGTACTTGTCCCAGACACAACACTGGTACCATTCTGGTGCTGCCTGACAGCCCAACACAGCAAAGTCCAGCAAACAGGAGTCTCTGCACAAACAACTCAGGATTTGCCTGGCAACAGCCTCCCCTGGCTCCGGGCTGAGCTCCTGCCAGCAGAGGGAACGTCAGGGCTCCTTGGCACTGCAGCACTGGCCACACAGCCCACGGCTGGAACAGGCACCAGCACAGCCCCAGCCTCTGCAGGGAGGGAGGACACAGCCAGTTTCAAACGTCCCTGCTCGTTGCTCCTTGTCCTTGTCCCCTTCCCGGGGCTATTTTTAGGGTGTTTTGCAAACACGGCTCTGTGCTGAGGCTGTGGGGTCTGGGTGGCTCTGGCCACCTCAAGGTTTTCTCTTTCTGTATTTCCAGTTGTGTCATTTCAGAGGCACAATTTGGGGGCTTCATTTCATGTAACCCAAGGGAACGTGGCCCCTCACTGCCCTGGGGTCAGAGGTGCTGTTTTAGCCTCTGCCACCCCAGGCCAGCTGTTCCTTTGGCACTGTCACACCCCTCAGAGCTGCAGGACACAGGGCACAAGCAGAGGAGCTGCTGGTCACCAGCCAGCCCTGGGGCTGCCCAGAGGAGCTGTGGCTGGAGGTGTCCAAGGCCAGGCTGGATGGGGCTTGGAGCAACCTGATCTAGAGGAAGGTGTGCCTGCCCATGGCAGGGGGTGGAACAAGATGAGCTTTAAGGTCTCTTCCAACCCAAACAATTCCATGATGACTCTACAGTTCCACCTGAGGCCATGAGCTCTGTGTTTGCTCTGGCTGAACACATCAGCCTGGAGGGGAAAATCCATCTCCTCCTTTTCATTAGTAAAGGCAACACAGAGCAAGCAAAGCAGGAGAGGGTGGGGGGTGGGCAGAGGGGGAGAGGCTGCCTCTGTCCTCCCCTTTCTGCTCCCCAAAAAGCCCTGGATGTTGGAGGGACAGGGCTGTGAGTGTGCATCGGGCAGTGATCCAGCTGGAAAGATGGGCTGGAGATGCTGCCAAATATTTAATATAAAAATATCCCATCAGAAGACACCAAGGGCTGTGCCAGGAGGACATTTGTCCCACAGACAACTCCTGCATGTCCAGCAGTGGCAGGAGGGGCCAAGCACGGCTGGGTGGGCACAGAGCTCCAGGGTTTGGAGCAGCACAGGATCCCCCATCTGCTCCTCAGCCCTCATCAGCCCACCAGCACCAGGTTACCTGCAGCCTCAGCACTTTTCCTGGCTGGTTCCTGACGCTCCTGCTCACGTGGCTCGGGCTGTCAGCAGCATCCCCCTCCTGTCACAGCAGCCTGGCACAGGGACTGTCCTGCCACCACCACCTCAGAGCCCCCCATGCTGGGAGCCAGCAGCAGGCCATGCTGGGCAGTGCAAAGAAGCTTCAGCATCCCAGAGAATCATGGAAGTGTTCAGATTGGAAAAGCCCTCAAGAACATTAAATTTAACTATTACGCCAGCACTGCCAAGGCCACTACTAACCCATGTCCCCAAGTGCCACATCCACAGGGCTTTTAAATCTCTCCAGGGATTTAAAAACAAGCATCAGTAGGTAATTATTTTGGGATTGAGAGTGTCCTGGTTACCATCCTGCTGACTGGACAAGACTGCTGTTCCAGGAAAGCTAAACAGCAAGGGAAGGCCAATTGCTTAAGGTGTGTCACCTTAGAGGGAGGTTGGCTGGGGACAACTCCTGCTTTTTTCACCAGCTGGTGGTTTTGGGCAGCCCAGGCTCTGAGAAGGAAGGGAAGCAGCAGAGACCATACAGGGACACTCTGAGGGAACACCTGGGGCAGGTAAAACATGGAATATTGTTTCAGTGTTTCCTTTCCTTACATGCTGTGCTCAAAGATCAGCAGCTGGATTGTCACTGTGGCTGGTCACCCCACTACAGACTCCAGTGGGAAAACCTGTGGCATTAGGGCTGAAGAAAGAATCCCAGAGCATTTGAGGGGTGGAGAAGGGAATTAGAATGATGGAATCATTCAGGTTGGAAAAGATCTTTAGGAGCATCCTGTCCAACTGTTCCCCCAGCACTGAGGGCCACCACCTAACCCTTGTCCTCAAATGTTACATCCACATGGCTTTCAAATCCCTCCAGGGATGGGGACTCCACAACTTCCCTGGGCAGTCTGTACTAGGGCTGGACAGCCCTTTCCATGGAAAAAATTCCCTGGTATCCAATCTAAACCTTCCCTGGCACACCTTGAGGCTGTTTCCTCTCCTTTCCTCTGCAGCTGCACTGCTCAGAGGCACGGAGGGAAGGTGACTCCCAAGGTGATCCTGGCCCACAGGAGCTGCCAGCCCTCCATCAGGATTTCTGCACTGCAGGCAGATGGATGTGGCTTCAGCAACACAAACATTAGAAACTCTACTGTCATGGAACATTAGAAACTGGTTTGTACTGGTCAGTGATCCTCATTGCTCTGGGAGCAGCAGCAGGAGGGAGCTGCTATCCCCACGTGCTCCTGGAGACTGGATATGAATAAGGTAAAGGGTCAAAGCTAAAACCCCTTTAGACTCTCAGACCTCTGGAGATTTCCTTGAAAAAAGACAAGGGCAGCTGAATTTTCTTCATGGAAATCTCATGGGAAAAGGGAAAACCTCCTTGCCAAAAGAGCAGGTCTCTCTGTCTGTGCCATTTGTATCCCCTTGCTGAGATCAGGAATAAATCTCCTCAGACACAGCCGGATGGGTCCTGGGAAGCTGGATGTAACCAAGTAACAGGATCCTAGCAACAAGCTTGATGGGAGGATTTAAAGATAGAAAAAATGTAGGAGCAAAGCAAACAATGGGAAAATACTGTCTCCTTCCCCTAACTCCCAACCCTAGAGCAGGAGATAAATCAGCTCCAGGCAGGGAGAGGTACTTTGGTTGTTTTAGGTTTTTTTTTTTTCTCTTTTCAAAGCAAACAAAGTAGCAGTCATAGATGAGGATTTTTTTTTTAAACCACTTTTACAGGTGTCATTTGTACAAATCAAAGTGTCCCTTGAAAATCTCATTATTACAAACATACAAAGAAACGATGTTGGTGCTACAAATCAGCTACGCGACGGCAGGAGCGATTGATCACGATTAAAAACCCAACTGAACGGTATTTACAGGGCCTTTCTCCCTCTTTTTTATTTCCCTAGGTTGAGGGAAGGAATAAAAGCAAAGCCCCCAGTTAAAAAAAACTCCCACCAATGCACTTCATTTTCTAAAAGTATAAAATTGGGTGAGTTTTTTGCCAGCTGCCACACTCAGGCAAAGTGTAACAATTTCTGGTTTCGCTTGTTTCTCACGTCAAAAGTCTCTTAGAAAAACCAAAAAACAACCACGTGGCAGTGTCCAATGAAAAGTGCTCCTTCCGTGCCAGAAGCCAACATCATCCCAAAAAAGTGCCTTTGAGTAAAATCATTTTTAGTAACAAATAAGAAACGAAAGGATGAAAAAAGTAATCACGAGCTCTAAGTTAAAAGCTTCATCAAAGCCCTGACGGAGCAGCCGCCCTGCAGCAAAAACATGAGTTCTCTTACCTACCTTCAGCCCTGAGATGTTTCTCCACTCCCTGACTGGAGTTCGGGGTGTCGAGGAGCTCCTGCCAGCCCGGAGTTGTGTGCTGCTCCCCCTCCAAGTGCTTTTTATCCACCACCATCACCCCAAAAGAGGTGCCTGGGGGGACCTATCCCAGCTGGTCTGGCTGTAGGGGTCAGCGGCAGCCGTGCTGTTTGGGGGCAGCACATCCCTGGTACAGGGAACTCTCATAGCCCTTTGATCCTGCTGGTTTGGAATCAGCAGTGAGAAAAATCCCTGGAGTGCTCCAGAAAACACTCCCTGGCTCGGGTCACTGCCTGAGTAAGTGCTTTCCTGGAGCCAACCTGGCCCCTGCATCTGGAAGGGGCAGGGAAAGGGGGAAGAGAGGGAATATCTGAGCCTTGAACTCTCTTTGTGTAACGAAATGGAGTAAGAGACACTTAATCGCACCAAGCTGCAGAAATCATCAAAATCCCAGAGGTCACCATGTAACCAGGGCACTGGGAGGGGGGAATTCTGGGTGGGTTGGGGGCTGTATCATTCCACTTTGGCTCCCAACCCCAAAGCTCTCATCGGGAAAACAAGGGAACACAAAACCAGGCAGTTTGGTTTGCAAAGCTGACAGAGAAAAGAAGAAAAAACAAAACAAACCACAAAAATCTTCCAAGATAAATACATGGCCCCCATTTTGGAAGCATCTTCAAAAAGCTGGATCGACTGTTGTCAGCAGTGGCACAACTTTCCAGGAACATCTGTTGGGGTGGTGAGTTCTCAGCTCTTTTTTGAAGAAGGAACAGTTCAAGGAATAAAAAAAAAAAAAAAAATCCAGCTCCCACCACACGCAGCTCCCATTTTATCTGCAGAACAACTGGCCATGGCAACTCCCTCACAGCAGCAGGTTGGGAACCAGCAAGGAGCCACTAATGCAGCAGGTCCCTGTTTGCTCATAGAAAGGGCTGGCAGTGGTAGCAACTGGTTAGGAGAAGATTTCTTCCAGAAAACAGTACTTCAGGGGGGATTTAGGAAGGCTGGGACCTCTCCCCACGGGTCCAAACCGGCCACACTCAAGCATGCTGTCGGAAGGTAACACGCAGCAGGAATTCCCACGGAGGCCAGGGCAGTGGGAGAGCGACAACACGGAGGTTTTGGGCTTCCAGAGATCCAGCAGGGCTCCCAGACTCCTCTGCTAATGCTGGGGAAAGCTCCCACCTTGGGGGTTTGGCTTTTAAGGGGAGGTTATTGCTCCTGACTTCTCAGGCTTTTTGCCTTTTGACAAGGCAGCTGCTTGCTTCAGGAGTTCTCTGTTCTTGGCCTGGGAATGGGGAAAATGGGTATTTAGTGGCATGGATCATCATTAGCTCTCGGGATCCCTGTGCAGAAACTGCTGACATCCTGCACACAGGTGGAAAGGGTTGCAGATGTTGAGCTCACCTCGAACCTCCTAGAGAGGGCTCTCTCATCCCAGCCCCACAGGAAAAGACAAAGACAAAATGATAAAACCCATGAGACCGTTCAAAAATTAATCATATGAACGGTTCAAGGCACCTACAATACACTGAGAGGACCTGACTTTGATTTCGCAATCACTGAAAAAGGTTTCCAAACACTCAACCAGTACCAGCAGAAATAAAACATCTGGACACCAGAGAGTTCAGGGCCTGAACTGAGCACAGACATGGAAAGCCCCAGGAAAGGGAGGTGGCTGGGGCACACCTGCTCCCGGATCTGATGCTCCTTTACCTTCAGAAACAGCACATCCAGCCCTCTCCACACCACATTCTGACATTCCAGCCTTCAGCCAGGCAGAAGAACGTGCCCTGTGAAGGGATTCTCACAGGCACCAGCACTCTGAGAGCAGCTGGAGGCCCCAAACCTGCCTTCCACTGGGATACTGCCCCAGAGTGGGTGTGGATGGAGGAGGAACTGTTTCCTCAGGGGCAAGAGAAGGCTTTTGTCTCATCCCCTCCCACCTCTCATTGCTGGGGCTTTAGATCTTTATATACCCAGAGTAATTAAAGGGTGCAAAGTTCATCTCTGTGTCCCCTTTGACCCGATCCCTTCTGTGGCTCAAGCTATTCATGCTGATAGGCTGCTGTGTTTCCACAGCCATGACAAGAATCCTGCTCTCCCTGCTTCCATCAGCTCAGGGACTTCTTTATTTGGACTACAGATACAGGGCTAAAAGAACTGCCAATTGTTCCTTTGTTCTCTCTGGTTACTGCTCACACAAATCACGGGGAGGTGATTTAGAGGTTCAGGGAGCCAACAAAGGTTCTGCAGACTGGAGAAACAGGTTCAAACCTGATTTTGGCAATAAATAAAATGAGTTTGATGGTTCCTTGTCTAGTCCATAAGGGACACAACATGGCAGTTTACAACACAGTAAGTGTGAGCCTGAGTGGAGAGCAGAAAGGTGGGTGTAAATGGTGGTTGGGATGCAGTGCAGAGCTGAGGAGGGGCTTGCCTGGCAGCACAGAGGCTGTAGGACAGGGCTGAGAAGCATTAGCAGAGCTCTGTGTGCAGGAGCTCATGGCGTGTTCTGATCAGGAGTGTCCTCAGTCCCTCCTGGACACAGCTCAGGAATGTCCTCAGTCACTCCTGAACACAACACAGCTCAGCAAATTAAACTGAAAATGCTGTCACCTGTAACTGCTCCATGACCTCCTTGTGTGTCTTCTCCATTTGGTTCATCTTTGCCCTCATCTGTGATTCCTGGTACTGCAGGTCAGCTTTCAGCTCTGTGATCTGTGCAGAAACCAGGAGGAGCAAGTGAGCTGAAAGAGGCAACAATTGCCCTCACCACAGACCCCCCCTGCCATGGAAAGTGCCTCTGCAGAACGTGTGAGAGACTGGCTGAGGTCACAGACATGCTGGCTGTGCTGGGGGACTGCAACAGGACCTGAACTGTGTCACTGAGAGCACAGAGCAACACCAAGGGCCAGCACTGCATTTCTCCAAGCAGCAGCATGTTTATTCCCAGACTTGCCCACACACAGAGGTCTCCAAGAGAGCGGTCAGGAAATGACCCTTTGTGAAATGAGATCCCCTGGGTGGGTCCAGAGAGCCTCTCTGGCTTTGGAAAGGAGGCAGCTTGTAAACAGCCAGACATTTTAACTCCAAGATAAAAAGCCAGGCTGTGTCAGAGTGTGATCTGTGAGAACATGTCAGCCTGCTGGGAGGGAAGCAAGCCAAGGACTGTACCTTCTTCTCCTTCTCCAAAATCATCTGATCCTTCTGGTGAAGCATCTTTTTTAAAGTAGCCACTTCCTCCTTCAGCTGGGCAATGATGACAAAGTGGTCGGTGCCAGGGGAGTCCAGGGCGAGGTCAGGAGAAAAACTGCAGCAAAGAACAGGGAGAGGCTCTCAACAAAACCCTCCTCCTCACTGAGGCAGGGAAACTCCCACAGATGCACTCAAAGGAGAATGGGAATCATTTAATGATCGTTCATGATCCTTTTTCAAACCAAAGAGTTGAAGACAGCAATCAGAGAGATAATTAAACTTTATGCATCCCTTTGGAAATCTCTTTGCTCACAAGCAGTCCTTGGATGCACTGCAAAACTTCCCACTGAATGTAAACAAACGTTCTGGCAAAGGAGGGGACATGAAAGAGAAACAAATAACCTCCAAGTTCAACAAACAGAGCAAAGGGAAACAGCTAAATTGTCCTGAGCAAGGAAAAGGGGTAAAAAACATGCTGGACTTTGTGATACGATTCTGCCCCTATAAAGCAATTTAGGGAAAAGCTTCATTATCTCAGAGGAGGAAAAACTCTCCAGGAAGAAACAGCTGAGCACATCACCTGTACACCACCAGGTACTCTAAATCTGAGCAACCATCAGCAGAGCTATCTGTGCATGAGTCACTGCTGCACTGGTAAATCACAAAGCTCCCTGCTAGACACCCAGTGACCCAGGCAGGCACAGGCAGTGCTGTGCTACAGGAATATGCCAGATCAGAAGATACAAAAAGCTGCAGCCACAAGGCCCAGGGAGCCCACCTGATTTTTCCCTGCCTATTGTTCCATCCCTAAAGCTGATTTTTATCTCCTCATGCTAAGTGGGCAGCACACTCCAGCCACACACACCTGAAACTGCTGTATAAAAACTGAACACTAACAAGACAACAAAGACATCTCCACCTAGAAGATGACTTCATGTCTGGCTGTTATCAGACAAATAAAGATAAATTGTCAGGGTCACACAAAGCCCGACTTTATTTTTTAAAGCCTCCAGAGTAGGTCAACACTCAGCTCTAAAGCTGGGAGCTGCAGCAGAGTGGGAAAGGCATGGTCTCAACCCAAAATTCTGCCTCCCTCAAGGATGTTTCTACCTCTGAGCTTCCAGTCTCCAACCTGTACCCTAAGGCAGAGAGTGCTTGCTGCTCACTTCACATGGGGTCTCCTTTAGCACCTGGAAATGATCCATTTTCTAATTAAAAGCACTACAGTCTGCTTTGACAGGACTCATTAGTAAGGATGTGGCAGGGGAAAAGGCTCGCTCCCCCACTGTGCTGGGGATCTGCAGAGGGAAACGAAGCAGAGGCAGCTTCCCAGATCTGAGAGTCAGAGGATGGCCCTGAGGCACTGGGAGAGAAAACCTGGCAGAGGAAAACTCAGAACTGAGGGTCTGCAGGAGACAGCCTGCAGTGGAAGAGCCCTGCATGCCTAAAACATGCTGACAGCAGAGTCCACACTCAGGCAGCTCTCTGGGCACACTGGATCCAGCTCTGTGCTAGGCAGAGAGCTTTGTACCCACACACTAGCACAGAACAACTCCATTTTAAAACTTTCCCAATATTTTTTCCAAGTGGAGGCTGTGCAAGATGATGGTGGGTCTCCAGCACCTTCCTGTGTGCAAGCACGTTATTAACAGCAGCTTTAATTTCCCACTCAGTGCAAATATGTTGGGGAGGAAAGAAATAAAATAAATAAAATAAAAAAATAAACAAAAAAACCCCACCCCCCCCCCAAAAAAAAACCAACAAAAAACCACCCAAGAGCCTCCACAGAGAAAAGGCTTCCTCACTGATTCCCTCTGGCTGAAAGCAATCCCTTGACACACCATTCCTTTGCCCAGGCACGCTTCCCTCCTGCCATGCCCTGGGGTGAGAAAGAGTGCCAAGAGGTGTCCACATTTCCCTGAGCAGCTCCAGCAGGAAAAATTCCCTCCCTGCCTGGCAGCTGCTGCTGCCCAGCACATTGCAAAGCCAGGAAGGTGAGAGCCAGCCCTGCCACCCAGTGGGGAGAAGGAAGGGACAGGATGGTCACCAGCCTTGCACAGAGCACCCTTCCCTGGGGCTCTGAGGGTTCTGCATCCACCAGTGGGGAACAGCCAAGTTGAGATCTCCTCCTGGAGGGGTATAAAATACCAGGCAGGAATTGTCCTGTCCAGTTGCTGCAAAATGCCCCTTCAAATGTGTGAAGGTGCTAAATAAAGAAGCAGATTTTTTTTTTTCCTCTTCTTTTGCATTTTTTTAAAGACTGACAAGATAGTAATGAAAGGTTCCTCTGTCTTTAACCCTGTATTACAGAATCAGCCTGAGACTCCAGAATTTGAAGGAAAACTGCCAAACACAAGTTGTTCCATTCCTTTAACAAATAGATCAAGAATTAAAACAACCAACCAAAAAAAAAAAAAGCCTCTACAAATAAGCTCAAGATCCAGCCCCTTGGGATAGGTCAGGGGGACATGAGCTCTGTACATCTGAACAGCCTAAAATGCACACCTCTAATTAAAGAGAAATGATGAGCTCCTGTTGTTTTCAACAGAGACAGAGGACAAAAATGGAGCTGTTCCCAAAGCACCTGCCTCTCTCTATTGACTGGAACAGAAACCAAATCGACTGCCTTAAACTCCACACCTGTTAAATGGCAGAAATTAGGCAAAGCAAATGCCAAGCTTAAAGATTTTGCTATCCAACTCAGGCTGGTGTGAAGACGCACAGACCGGGCACTAAACCAGCATCCACATTTCACCTCAGACAAAAACCACCTGCAGAGCTGCCTCCAGTTCTGGGCCCCAACATCAGAAGGATGTGGAGCTGCTGGAACAAGCCCAGAGAAGGTCACAAGAGATGTTCAAGAGCTGGAGACCCCTCTGCTCTGAACTCAGGCTGGGAGAGCTGAAGGTGTTCAGCCTGGAGAAGAGAAGGCTCTGGGGAAACCTCAGAGCCCATTTCAGTGCCTAAAAGGGCTCCAGGAGAGCTGGAGACGGACTTGAGACAAGAGCCTGGAGTGACAGGACAAGGGGAAATGGCTTCCCACTGCCAGAAGGGAGGGATAGATGGGATATTGGGAAGGGATTCTTCCCTGTGAGGGTGGTGAAGCCCTGGCAGAGTTTGCCCAGAGAAGCTGTGGCTGTCCCGTCCCTGGAAGTGTCCAAGGCCAGGTTGGACAGCGTTTGGAGCAACCTGGGACAGTGGAAGGGGGGCATTCTGCCCATACAGGGGAGCAGAATGAGATGAGTTTTAAGGTCCCTTCCAACCCAAACCATTCTGGGATTCTGTGAAAAACACCCCCCACTCAGTGCAGAACAGCCCAAGCCACAGAGCTTTAAACTATGCCAGGACTTTCCTATGCAAATAAGAATCTTTTTACAAATGAACTTCACTGCTGAGCCTCCCGAGGAACTGCTGCCCTCCCCCTGCCAGCAGTGCTGTCACTGCCTGGTGTTACAAGCACAGTTTAGCACCTTGTCTGCAGTGACAGGAGATGGGACCGCAGTGTGCTCATCTGCAGAGTCTGCAGCATAAAAACACTTTGCCAGCATTGCCACAAGGGGATGGGGACACCAAGGCTGCCCCAGTCAGGACCAGCACAGCTCCAGGGCCTGGAGGTGAAGCCAGCATGCTGGGCAGCACAAGACCATGGGGCTCTGGCAGCACAGAAGGATTAATAAGGCCAGGTCTGCTGAAAGATGTGCTGCGAGTCACTGGAAGAGAAAATTATTCCCAGTGCAGCAGCAACAGAGGTGTTTGCTCCTCCCAGAACTAATCCAGAACAAACCATTCAACACCACCCTTTAAATGACTGTTGGAAATCACCCTGTCCACATATCACAGCCATTGTGAGCAACAACCACTCTGAAATATGTAAACAAAAACACAGCACGACACAGTAAAGGAATTTCTACCATATCCAAGAAGAAGCAGTAATTTCAGATAAGCTGGACCCTGGCTGAAGCTGTTGCCAAAGTCAGCTGAGCTCAAACATGCCCAAATTTTGCCCAGCTGAGGGCTACACCAGTGGTTTGGCTGGAGCCAGGGTACAGGAAGCTGGGGCTGATCTCAGCAGGGAGGAGGTGCTGGTTGTGTCACTTTACTCCAGACCCTGCTGCTGCTGCAGACACCCTTGTGCTTCAGCAGACCTTAACTCCAAGATCAGGCTGTGCCCCAGACACCAAGGTGACTCTGGGAGGGACAATCAGATTGTTGTATAAAAGGGCAGGGATCTGGGGGTTCACCCTCATAAAAGAACCCTCAGCAACTCCAAACCCACACTTAAGGAATCCCCATTATTATTCCACTCAAAACATGCAGCCATTTGTCTATTTAAAGCAGCTGCAGCTTGCCTTTTCTGCTGCACGTTGCTGAAGCTCTCTAGTTGCTAAATTTACACTTGGTTTGTTACTGGAACTCATCAGAAAAAGCCTGTGGCAAGGCCTACAGCCTTGGCAGGAGCCAGACTGACAATATCTGACATGAGAGCAAAAGGAAGGCCCTTGATTCCTTCAATACATACTCCTGCTTTCCAAATAAATGGCTGACCAATCCAGAGCACAGGGCATTTTGCTTTTCGGATATTTTCAAGCCAGCAGGGCTGTTACAATGAGTTGAGATCTCAGCCCATGATTTAATGAGATAAAAACAGCTGGTGCTGTCCTACAGCCCAGAGCAGCTGCCTCCCTGGAGGGAAAGCTGCACCAGTGCTGATGGGCTGCAGTTCTACCAGGGGCCTGGTTCCATTCTCTCCTCTGGCCCCACCAGCACTGAAGGCAACTGAACTCTAACCCCTCTGCACTCAGCCACAACTCCTAAGTCACAATTAGTCCTTAAATTTTTCCAGCTTTTAACTGAAAATGCTGTTCAGATGATAGAAGTGGTCTTTCAGACCACTCTGTGGGAGCCACCACCCTATAAAATTATTAAAGTTCTATTTCACAGAATCATAGAATCCCAGAATGGTTTGGCTTGGAAGGGACCTTCAAGCTCCTTCCACTCCCTGCCATGGGCAGGGTCACCTTCCACTAGACCAGGTTGCCCCAAGCCCCATTCAAGCTGGCCATGAACACTTCCAGGGATGGGGCATTTCCCACGGGAGCATTTTAGAGTGACAAGGTGCCAAGCATCCACAGGAGAGATCTGTGATCTCAGAGACATTGAAGGCAGGCAGCAATTCATTAACTACCAGTGTACCAAACCCTTTGGCACTAACTATGCTCTGGTCCATGCTCCCAACTCCCTGCTGTTTAGCAAGAGATCCAGTGGGAGTTCCCGTGTATGAGGCAGTTCCCAGGGAGGGAGGGGAGAAAACAATAGGTGATCTCACTTCAGGATGTCAATGCCTTGAGCAACAGGACAATGGTGGGCTCCCAGAGTCTGTTGGGAAGCAGCCCACTGCGCCAACGTGGACGGGGCCCTCTGGATAAGGGGGCAAAGCATCTCGGGAGAGGAAGGAACGCTGAGAATCAGAGAGGAAAGGCAGGAATGAAAATATGCATGTACAAGACCATGAAAAATACAAATCCACCTCAATCTCCTGTTTCTGCTAGTGACTCCCATTCCGCTGCACAGGCAGCTGGCATCAACGTGATCCAGCATCACATGTGACAGTGGAATGGGGCTGGATGCTCTCCTAGAATCAGAGGACCATGGAATGGTTTGGGCTGGAACAAATATTAAAGAGCATCTTGTTCCATCTCCCTGCCATGGGAAGGGACACTTTCCACTAAACCAAGCTGCTCCATGACCCATCCAACCTGGCCTGGAACACCTCCAGGATGAGGAGTCCACAATATTTCAAAGCAAAGCTGTTTCATTACTTGTCTCTGCCCCAAAGGCAGGAAAGGACATGGGAAGTGGGTCTGGATCTTCTCCCATCCTCTGAGGCTCTCCCTGCAGACCAGTCTGACAGACCTCAAAGCACAAAGCCTGAAGACCTCACCAGCCCCTCTCTCCCTGTGACTGCAAGAGAGACAATAAAGTTGGTCTGGCTGCAGTTTTCCTGACCACTGGGGAGTTCAGCCAACCACCACCTCCATCCTGCTCCATCCAAGCAGGCACAGGTGCTCAGTACTCTTTTCCTCTTCAAATCTATGTCTAGATTCCAGGTAGCACTGGACTGCCAGGTTCTAGAGCAGCCCCTTGAGGTCTCAAAGCCCAAGGCCCCTGCTCTAGCATAAGAGCTTCCTGTTATTCACACACAACTCTGCCTTATATAAACTCAGCAAACAAAACCACCCACCCACAATTTCCCCATGTAACAGGCTCACCTGTCACCATTGGCAGATATGGCATCAAACTTGGCTTTCTTCTTTGGGATTTCGTTCTGAATGGAAGACGTGGATAAGGTTTTCTGGCTAGAAGAAGGAGGAAATTGTATGTCAGAACCTGAATGACTTAAGACAGAGAGGCAGATAAATATTCCCACCCACTTTGATCCTGTAAAACAGTATTTCCCAGTGCTAAAACGATTAAAAAATCATTCCTTGAAGTGTAGCTGGAGACTAAAAATAAACAGAAAACAATGAGTCAGAGCAGCACATAGGTGAAGAACTCCTGCTTAAAACCTGCATTTTAATCATTAAATTTTACAAATGCAACTTCACTTTCATTGTGTACAAGCTGAGTAAGCTGGATCACTAAAAAGCACAAGGCTGTAGCAGCACAGTGAGGTTTTCAAACTAGCAAAGCCTGGCTTAGCCAGATCATCCTGAACCCAGAGCCTGCCCAAACCCTTCCCCAAGGTTACCTGTTATAGTGGCTGCCACTGCTGAGCCTACTGAACTGCTGCTTCTCCTGCAGGCTGGCTCGGGAGGAGCTGCTCAGGTGTTTGCACTGCTCTTTGGTCTTCTGCAGCACTCGTTTATAGGACAACGTGCACAACCAGCACAGCAGCTTCCCATCCACCTGGAAGGGGAGAAAGAATGAAGTTTTGGTCTTTCTTCCTGCCCACAAAGAAAATACAGAAAAGACAAGAAGTATTTTCAAGCTTAGGGTCACATAGCAACAAGCAGGGACTCAAAAAGAATCCTTTGAATGGACAGGCAGTCACTGGAGACCAAAACAGCAAGGGTGTCTGCTCCAGGAGGCTCAGCAGGGCACTGGTTATTGATTGCTGCAGCATTCCAAACAAGAGATGTTTCCAGTTTGCCTTGGGAAGACATGCCTTCTACAGAGCACTCAGGGTGCTCAAGCAGAGGGTGTGCAGAAGCCATGGAAGCAGTTTCTTGGTGGAGCAATAACACTTGTAGCTCCTCAGGCTATGGAACAAGTATCATTCCCCATCCCTCTCCCCAAACAGCACCTCATGCTTCATTCAGAGGTCTCTGCTCCTCTGCCAGCTCTTGGGCCAAATTCAAGAGATCTTTCTTAGAAGATCTGGCAGAGGCACATAGGGGTTCAAAGATCAAACAGCTCTAAACCAGAGCAAAGCTCAACTCTAAAAAAACGCTTCGTAACCAAGAGACATGGATTGGGCTTGGGTTGAAAGGGACCTTAAAGCTCATCCAGCCCCACCCCTGCCATGGGCAGGGACACCTTCCACTATCCCAGGTGGCTCCAAGCCCTGTCCAGCCTGGCCTTGGACACTGCCAGGGATGGAGCAGCCACAGCTGCTCTGGGCACCCTGTACCAGGGCTTCACCACCCTCAGAGGGAAGAATTCCTTCCCAATATTCCATCTAACCCCGCCATCTGCCAGTGTCCTGTCAGAAATGCTGCAGAAGATGTAAAGAAGACGGACACAGGATCCCTGTGATCAGCCCTTTTACCTTTTCAGCCTTCTTTTACACAAATACTCACCTTCTTCCTGTCATCCTTCCGGTCGAATGCACACTGCTGCTTGCACTGCTCACACGAGTGAGGAGGGCCATACTTCTTCTCTGAGTTGGTGCAACGCTGGCACTTGTTTCCAATAAATGCTGCTATGATGTTGCAGTACTGGCAGGGTTTTGGCTTTAAAAAATAAGAACAACTTGCTACAGCCTTCTAACTACAACAGTACACTGTTCCCATTCTCCCCATAATTTCAAACTTTTATTTTCTTATTCTATGCAGAGTATAATGCTGATCCAGGAGACAAAACTCCATTTGGATCCCTGGTCTTCAGTTAAGTGTATTTAGCCATGGCACTCAGACCATTTATCAGGTGCTGTGAAATCTTTAGAGAAATGTCTAACACCAAAATAGAACCAATCGAAATCTCTATTTCAGATTTCAGACAAGCAGGAAATAAAGGTTTATCACTGCTTCCTGCAGCAATCTCAGTCTGTGTAAGAAACAGCCTTGTTTCTACTGGGTATCATTTCCTGGCTTCAAACGATGCAAAGCTCTTTTTTTTTGTGCTAAAAGAAGAGGAAAAGTCAAAGCTTCACGCTTGAGTGACCCATATTATTGATCAGTCATGCTCTTACAGCCCAGCCAGTCCATAAACTGCTCTGGGATTCCAGCAAGATAAAGACAAGAGAGATGAAAGGAAGAGAGGCTGGAGAGGCTGAGCCCTCCTCACTTACTGTGCCATAGAGCTTCACATTCTGAGCACACTTCTTGCATATCGTGTTGGTTTTGCTGTTGAGAAGGACAGATCACTCTATTAGCACATTCCAACAGAAAATGAAACCTCTGTGTTCAGCATGCCAGGTTCAGATCCCTGCTTAGGATCCCAGCCTCCCCTCAGCTCTGCCTCTGGTGATGAGGCTGGATTCAACCTCTCCAGGGACTCAGATAGCAAAGTGCTTTTCCCATCCCCATCTGGCTGAGGATAAATGGCCAAAAAGTGGCAGTACTAGGGAGGTATCTTTTAATTAAGGCATCCCCAGATGACACCAGGTTTTTGTCCACACAGACATAGGATTTGATCACTGACTAATTGAGTGATTCAGCATCAGGGCAGGCTCCACTCTGGAGGTCGAGGCAGGAAAGGGCAGAGGTGTATTTGTCCAACAAACACAGGAAGGAACACCTCACACAACGGCCACACACAGCTCTGGGTTTACCAATCCTCCCTCTGACAGCTAGACAACTTGTCAAAAGGCAAAAAGGCAAGAGGCCAGCTAAAGGACACACAGCAGGAAATAAATGTTGGATACCAGACATCAGGTAAGAGGAAAACTCATGGGAAGATGCACCCAGATCCCTCCCTGGAAGAGGCATCTGAGCTCTGACTGAAAAAAAAAACAAACCCCAAGCAAAAGGTGTAATCCAAGTGCCCTACAGACACTCCAATTTGCCCAGCAGACCTTTGGAGGTGGCCAAAGGTCCCCCAAGTACTCCAAAGCAACAATCTACAGGTTAAGGCTCAGTCACTGAAGGTGAAGCACTATAGCTCCCCAGGTGTGATGGCTCTACACAAAAGCTGGATCTCTCCAGCTCAGCAAGCATTTACCTTTCCTGTTGGAACTCAGTCCTGCAGTAGGTGCATTTAACAATGGGATGGGCAATCCGGCACTCCTGCAACGACACAAGTGTTCCATGAGGTGCAGTGCTGCTGCCCAGATCCCAGCTCTCCTGCAGCCCTCCACTCCCAGCACATCCCCACGCCTGCAAACCCTTCCTGCCTGCACAGTCATGAGGGAAGAGCCAGGCTGCTGGGAATGGCATGTGCCACAGGTGAGGCAGGCACGGACTGAGCTCCACCACCAGGGCTCACGGGTGCCTCACACCCACAGAGCAGGGTCACGGGGTGGAACACACAGCCCTGCCTCAGGTATTCACCAGCTTCCTGTACCTCTGCCTGTGCTCTCCTCCCAGCTGCCCCTGTGTTTACGTGCTTTGTCCCAGCCTCAGTCATCCCAGGCTACTCCAGTTCCTGCCCTGTGTTCCCTGGTTCATCCTTTTTCTTCCCCACCCCCTCAGAATGTACCCAAAACCCATCTTACCCCTTTCAAAATACCATCAGACCTTCTGTAAATGTCCCCAGATCCTCCCAGGCCTTTGCTCAGGAACAGCTCCCACCTCCCCTTTATCCCCCACAACAACCCCATGACTTCCACTCCAGTACCCTCCAAATACTCCCAGCACTTCCAAACTGCCTTCAGTGCCCTCATAAACAGCTCCCCTACCCAGCCCTTCAACACATTCCCCTGACAGCCCTCAGGTTTTAGCCCCGTGCTCCAGCCCCTCAAAACCTCCCCAAAGCTCCCAGGCCCTCATCCACACCCTCCCACTGCACACCCACAGACCCCAAACAGACACCTCAAAGCCCAAATCTTCATTAATACCCCCAGGACCTCCCCACAAACAGCCTCCCAATTATCCTCAGACCCTCTTAAGAGCCCTCAGACCCCTTAAAAACACTCTCTTGCTTGCTCTTTCTCACAAACAATGCTCCAGAAGGTCCTTTACCCCTCAGATCTCCCCCAAATCCCCTCACAGATCACCCCCCATTTCCCTCACAGCTCCCCTCAGACTCCTCTCCCATCAGCGTCCTCCCAAATCAGCCCCCATAAGCCCCCTCACAGACCTTCCCGCACAGCGCCCTCACAGCCCGCCCCCAGCCCCTCTCCTGGACCTTGCAGAGCTGCTGGCCCTGGCTGAGCGCCTCGAAGGGGAAGCGCTGGTGGCACTTGGTGCAGGCGTACAGCGCCGCCATCCCGCCGCTCCGCTGACAGGCGCGGCCGGCCCGCCCGCCCGCTCGGCGCGGCACCGCCCCCTCCCGCCGCCCATTGGCCGCGCGCCGCATCATTCACGCCTCAGCCCGCTTCTTATTGGTCAGCGCGCCGTCACTCACAGCGGCGGGGCGGGGCGCGCCGGGAAAGCGTTAACGTCACGGGGGACGCGATGACGCAGCCGCTCGGCCCCGCGTGACGCGGCGCGAGGGGGAGGTCGCGCGAGATCGCGCGTGGAGGAGGGGGCGGGGATTGGGAAAAGGGGCGGGGCATGGCCGGGGGGGCGGACAGGGCGGGACAGGGCGGGACATGGGGACAGGGATGGACATGGGGACACGGCCTGGGAACGGACAGGGATGGACATGGGGACATGGCCTGGGAACGGACAGGGATGGACAGGGCTGGACATGGGGACATGGCCTGGGAACGGACAGGGATGGACATGGGGACAGGGCGGGACATGGCCTGGGAACGGACAGGGATGGACATGGGGACATGGCCTGGGAACGGACAGGGATGGACATGGGGACAGGGCGGGACATGGGGACATGGCCTGGGAACGGACAGGGATGGACAGGGCGGGACATGGGGACATGGCCTGGGAACGGACAGGGATGGACAGGGCTGGACATGGGGACATGGCCTGGGAACGGACAGGGATGGACAGGGCTGGACATGGGGACATGGCCTGGGAACGGACAGGGATGGACAGGGCGGGACATGGGGACATGGCCTGGGAACGGACAGGAGTGGACAGGGCTGGACATGGGGACATGGCCTGGGAACGGACAGGAGTGGACAGGGCTGGACATGGGGACAGGGCTGGACAGGGCGGGGCATGGCCGGGGGGACGGACGGGGCGGGACAGGGCGGGACATGGGGACAGGGCTGGACATGGGGACATGGCCTGGGAACAGACAGGGTGGACATGGGCACAGGGCTGGACATGGGGACAGGGCTGGACATGGGGACATGGCTGGACATGGCCTGGGAACGGACAGGGCTGGACAGGGCGGGGCTGAAGTGAGCCAAGGCTGGGAAAAGAGGCTGAGCTGGGCTGGGCTGGGCTCGAGTGGGGCTGAGCTGAGCCAGGACCGTGCTGGGAGAAGGGGCTGAGCTGAGCTGGGCCAGGCTGGGGTTGGCCGGGCTGAGCTGGGTGGAGGAAAGAGCTGAGGGGAGGGTGAGAGGGGTGTGTGCAGGGCTGAAGCAGGACAAGGTGAAAGGGAGATCGGTGGCTGGGCTGTGACAGGGGAGGGGAGCTGGGTTAGGGCTGGGCTGGGCTGGGCAGATGAGCTGCTGCAGGGAGGGAAGGTCTCTGTGGAGCCGGGTGAAGGAGGGTCAGGGCTGGAGGAAGGAAGGGAGTAGAGGAATGTGGGGAGGAGGAGAAGTTGTCTCCACCTTGAGAATGGAGGTGAAAAGGAGCAGAGCCACCCGCTCTAGGGAGGGCTGGAGACACCAGCAGGGCAGGGGCAGGGGGCATATTGTGGCTGGAGGCTTGGGAGAAAGAGAATGGGAGGAGGAGAGGATGAGGCAGGAGGTTGTGTCTGCAGGGAAAGGAAAACCTTCCTGTGGACGTGCTTCCCTTTGCTCCGACTCCAGCAGCTGCAGCTGCTCATCCACACGTCCCAGGCAGAGCCAGGGCTGATTTCACGGGTGGATCAGCCTCTAATGGGGAGCAGGGTCACAGCAAACTGCAGCCCCCTGTGCTTACACCGCAGCTCGGGAGCAGCTCCAGGTGGGAACACGGAAAAGATTTGGCCCCGTTTCATTTTGGGAATGAGGCTGGGCTCAAGCTGCTGCAGCTAGGGCTGATCATGCACTGCACACATGCAATAATTGTTCTTTTTTTTTTTCATCAAGTAGTTGTCATTTTGTACAGCATGACACAGAACAGGTGCTTTGAGAAATGGGGGAAATTAAGGCATTTTGGTGTTAAAAGTTCATTCTAAATCCAAGGTGGAGTGAGCAAAAGGCAGTAACTACTCACTGTGTGTGTGATCTGCTCCATTTGCTCAACATTCCTGTGCTCCTACACCCTTCCCTCTTTCTCAGACCTGAAAGGATACCTTGAAATCTTTGTGAAAACTTCTATCCTTACCTTTTTTTTTCCTACACCAGATGACAGAGTATTCCCAGTCCTGGCTGGTGCAAGTGGTGAAGCTGAAATCCGAGCTGCTCAGGCTTTCCCAAGAAGGACTGGGGGAGTGTCTTGGGTTTTTAGCTTGGCTGCGTGGGTGTGCATAATGAACCGGAATTCTGCCGTGCTTGGCTACCTCGGGGACTCGTTTTAATCACCGGGCAAATGTGCTGTGTGTAGGAGAAATACTTAATTTCACGACATGAGTTGCATTGTGCTGGATGCCGGGCTGCGATTGGGAAATGTCCGTCGGTGGGAAGCAGGAGGCAGAGCTTGGCAGAGCCGGCGGATGCCTGGGAACAAACCCCTCCTCGCTCCTCCCGGGGAGGGTTTTGCGGGATGAGGAGGTGGGGGACTGGGGATGCTCAGATTTTGGGGGTTTGACAGCGCACCTGGAGAAGGGCAGCACCGCCTGCACTCTGTCACTAAATAATGGAATCCTGAAATAGTTTGAGTTGAGGGGAGCTTAGGGACCACCCAGTTCCACCCCCTGCCATGGGCAGGGACACTTTCCACCATCCCAGGTTGCTCCAAGCCCTGTTCAACCCGGCCTTGGACATTTCCAAGGATAAAGCTGTTCTGGACACCCTGTGCCAGGGCCTCAGCGCCATCACAGGGAAGAATTTTTTTCCTAACCTAAAATCCAACCCCTACCCTTTTCTAGTTTGAATCAATTCCCCTTTATCCCATCAATTAAAACCTAAAAGTCAGGGTGTGGGGGGTGGTATGGAGTGGCAAATACCTGGGGCTGAAGGGAAAGGAACGTTTGGGTTTGAGAACGTGAACAACAAACCTGCCAGAGCAGTCACGGGTGCCAAGGGAGAAGCATTTGGCTGAGGAAGAGAGTTTGTAAAGCTGCTACTGAAGGAAGTGTGAGAAGAAACGCTTGGAAAGCCTCTGCCTCGGTGATTTTCCAGCAGAGCCGCACTGGCAGCAAAGCAGTTTCAAGCCTTTGGAGTTTAGGAGGCTGCTCAGATTTGTCAGCTGCACCCTTTCACTGTGGAATGGTTCGGGTTGGAAGGAACCAGAAAGGTTATCTCGCTCGAATGCCCTGCCATGGGCAGGGACAGCTTCCATTTGTGCCCTGAAAAGCTTTGGTTACCGTGTCAGACAGCAAAAGCCTCCCCTGGATCGTGATCTTTGCCATCCCAAAATCTCAGGGTTTTATGTAAAGCACGTCCTTCCCCTTCATGGACCACCTGGCTCTGTCCTGGGGAGACTGAGCCCCGCCAGGAGCCCCTTCCCCCCAGCACAGCAGTACTCCTGTGAGCTCTCCATCAGCCCCTCCGGGTCTCCTGGAGCATTTGGGGAGCCACGAGGTTGCCAAAGCAAGTTTGATTCAGCTGCTGTTCCTTGCCACCGTCTGTGGCTCTCTGTAAATCACTAACAGATAATAATTTCATCTTCTGGCTCTGCGGATCCCCCGCCTGCTGAATAATTACCTTGTTTTGTGCGAGCCGTGAGAGGTTTTCACAGATAATTCATCCAGCAGGGGAGAGGCAGCCAGATTTGGGGCTGGAGCACATTTTCTGGCCACCTGGCATTGCTGCACAGAGGTCTGTGCCGGAGCCTCCGGAGGGAAATGCCGTATCCAGGACAGCCGAGGGCAGGGCTGGAAACCAAACCCAGCTGAAATCCCAGCCGCCCTTCCTTGGAGAATAATTTAGCTTGGCAAACTCAGCCCACCCCGAGTTTCTGGATGTGTGGACAGATTGATCCCACAGATCTGGATGCTCTCACCCACAGAGGAGCTGTTTCACTGGAAACAGAGTTCCTCCCAGGAGCTGTTTGTGGTGGTTGCCTCCGTCTTGCCTCGTTCCCCGTGTCCTGCCTGCCCTTGGGTGGGTGGGTTGGAGCCCAGCGTGGAGCTAAGATCGCCCCAGGGTTGCCATCCCCATCACAGGGGATGAGGAGAAGGGATCATCCCTGTGCCAGCTTATCTCAGCAGCTCCCAAACCCGGGGTAATTGCTGGCATCACTGTGCTGAGGGGCTCCAGCCACAGAATCTCAGAATCACTGAGGCTGGAAAAGACCTCTGAGATCATCAGGTCCACCCTTGGACTGATCCCCACCTTGTCACACAGAGCAGTGCCATGTCCAGCCATTCCTTGGACTCCTCCAGGGATGGGACCTCCACCACCCCCCTGGACAGCCCCTTCCAATGCCTGACCACCCTTTCAGTGAAGAATGAGATGTCACAGCCCTGATGGAGGGCACAGTGTCCTCACCTTTAACATGGGCCACGAGGAGTACCAGCATCTCCATCTCACCATAAACCAGGACGTTGTTGAGGTGGAAGCCTCACTCAGACTCACTCACCTGCCTGGTGATGACTGACAGCCATTTGGTGCACATCTTCACGGGTCAGTCCCTCAAGAAGCATCAGGAGAGCACCAGGCAGGACTAATGGCCTCTTTGGGGGCTCAGGAAAGCCTGGCAGGTGGCCAAGCAGGCTCCCACCTCCAGCATGAGCCTCTGCTGGCTTGGACAGCCTCGAAAGGGCCCAGTGTGCAGGCAGGTGTCACCTATGACCAGTTTAAGTGCCTGAGCACCAATCTGGTTGTCAGATGCCAAAAAGGGGGAATTGAACAAGGAGGAGGCTCTGAAGGAGTGGGGACCATGACAAACATCTAATAGAGGGTGGGGGCAGGACTGGAAGCTGCCCACTGAGGGCTACCACCAGTCCTGACCTCAGGAGACTTCCCAAACCACCCCACAGACTAAGAGGGAGATGAGGTTCTCAAGGTGGGATGTGGAAGGTGGGTCCCAAGCCCTCTCAGCTCCCACTCTGAACATGCTCACTCCATCAAACACCAGCCTCAGCTAATATTTCACCGCCAAGGTATCAAATTCGGGGAGTTTCCTGCAAGGTGCCTCTTGCAAAGGAAACCTTAAATGCAGAGCTTCAGGCCAACTCTGCTTCCAATAAATAGCAGGGTTCAGAGTGGCTGTGCTTTGCTGTGCTCTGCAAAACTTGGAGCCACTCTGAGGTTTGGGTGTCCAGGGAAGTCTGGAGGTCACAGCTCAGCTGGGCTGGGAGCCAGAACCTACATCTGGCTCTGCAAACAGCAAACCTCCCTTCAGGTATGTCCTTTCTTATTTTTTTTCCTTTTTCAAATATAATAAATAGATTTTTTTTTTTAAGTTCCCAGCCATCCAAACTACCCACACTCAGGACTGCAGTATCCCTAATGCCATAAATGCAGAATTTCAGCAAATGCTTCCTGGGGATACAAAACCTCCAGCTCTCAAAGCCACCTCTGTGTTCAGCAGCAAATTCAGGACATCACCTATCCAAAGGGAGCCTGAAAGTCACGGTTCCCTGAAAGTCAAAGCATGTTTTATTGACTGCAGTTAAGAGAATCAAAGATCTGGAGACCTGGACTCCCACGGAATAAACCACATTATTCCTGTGCAGCCATCATTCCTCTCCCAGACATGAATTCCAGCCAGCCTCCCTGCTGGGAATGATTAAAGACCCCTTCAACAATCAGCAAATTGTCAAATAAGCAGGTGAACAAGTGAAAGAAAACAAGGGAATATGATGGACCTGCCACCCCTGAGGAGAGCAGTCGTGTCACCTGGGGGGGAAGTGCAGCTCCCTGGGTGCTGCCAGTGGTTTGCTGTACAGAATTGGGGTGTAGCCATGGGAAATGTCACTTCTCAGCTATCAAAACCCCATTTGGGGGGAAGGTAGAGCCTGTGCAGATGCAGCTGCAAGTCAGGGGTGACATTTCCCTCCTAGGTTTCCCTTCCCAGCTGCCTGCTGCAAGCTGGGCTCTTGAGTTGGGAAGCAGAGCCCGGCAGTGCCAGCAGCTCTCACTGGGAGCTCTGGGCTGCCCACTGCAGCTGCCAACCCAGCTCCATCCCCAGGGTGGACATCACCAGAATGGCACCAGAGCCCCCACAATGGACCTTCAGAACTGTGCTGACCCGTGGCCTGGACACCCCAAGAACAGCACCAGACCCTCAGCTCGTGGTGAGGCTTCCCAAGGCTGTGAGGGTTTGGGGTCTGGAGCAAGCACCATGACAGCTCTGGGGTGTGACCAGCTCAGGGGCCCCCCCAGACCCCCTGTGCACCCCACACACCCCATGCCATGCTCAGAGCCTGTCTGCTGCCCCTCCACAGCTCCAGGCATGGGGACAGGGACAGAGCAGCCCCTCCCAGGGCAAGGACCCCCAGCAGCTCAGGACCACCACAGAGCCCAGGCTCAGGGGCACGATGGCATCACCCCCTGGCAGGGGCACAGCACCTGAGCTCAGCCAGGGCAGGTGCTCACGCAGCACCAGCATCTCCCAGCCCCTCCACCCTGCTCTCACTGCTGCCCTGCACCCTCAGGTGCTGAAACACCACCCAGAGGGAGGCAGGGAGGTGTGGGCAGCCAACAGGCAGAGCCCCCCCTTCCCTGGGCTGGGATGAAACTGGGATGGGGGAGGGGAGGCAGGGCTTTGTGTTGCCCCCCCAGTTCCACCCCCCTGTACCACTACACCAGAATTTGGGGGAGGGGGGATCACAGTGGGATCCAGACACCCGTGGGGCCATCCCCTGGAGCACAGGGGGATGCCCAATGGATCAGGGGCTTGGGCATGGGTGCTGGGGGTGTCCCCCCCTCCAACTCTGTGCGGTTGTTTGCAGTCAGGCTTTGCTGCTAGCAAAACATATTTGACAACATCTGCAGCAATCAGGGGTACTGGGATGAAGTGACCCCCCCCTCCCCAGATCCCCCAGTGCCCTTCTGGGTGCCCCCTGCCCTCCTAGGACAGGAGCCAAGGTGTCCCCACCAAAGGAGAGGTGGGAGGATGGGGAGATTGGGGAGATTTGCATCCCTGCCTCCTTACAGATGCACCATCAGGACTGCAATTAGGGGGTTTTAATTGGAAAAAGGGAAAGATGCAGATGAAATGTCGGGAGCAACAGGGAAAAACAGACCTGGGAGGAGCGCTGCTGAGTGGCCTTCACCCCTCCTGCTAGTTGTGTGTCCAGCTGGCCCCCAGCCCAAGGTGACAGTGAACCCCAAACACAGCCAGTAAGGGCTCACTGTGGGCTGGAATTGGGCTGGATTCAGCTGCACCTCGGGGTGCAGGGCTGAGCTGGTGCCCCCTGTGCTGCAGCATTGCCCCAGGGACCACCAGCACCACTGCCATGGCTGCCCACCCACCCCTGCAGGGCTGCCAGCAAAGATGGGAAACCACCAGGGTCAGGGCAGGGAGCAGTTCCCACCCTGTATTTTAGTATCCCTGTGCACTGATCCTGCTCTCCAGGATGGCTTGAGCCCAAACTAAGATCAGCCAGCCGAGCCACAGGCAGGGTGCAGGAGGGGAGCAGCCCCAGGGAGTGAAGGTGCCAGGCTGGTGGCACTGGCAAACACCAATGTCCCCACCCGCAGCCACAAAAGGCACTCAGGCAGTGGGGCACAGGGTGGAGGCCTTCCCCCTCCCCAACACCCCACGCCAGGAATTTCTCATCTCAGCAGAAATCCCCGGGGTTGTTTGTGCTCCACCTCAGAGCTGGAAGAGCCGCTCCCCTCGCCCCGGGTGTCTGGGACTGGCTGTGAGAGCCAGCTGGCTCTACCAGGCGGGATTGTCCCCTCCCCAGGAGGCCCCTAGGGTCCCACAGGACCCAGAAAACCAGGCTGGGGACAGGGATCTGTACAGGCTGTGTCCCTGGGGCACAGGGGGCACTGCTGTGTGGGCAGCAATTGAATCCCTCCTGAGGGATTCAATACTGGTAGAAGCCATCCAGTATTTTTCCAGGGTCTTTATTGGCAAGCCCAGTGTTGTGTCCCTGTCCTGCCCTGTGTCCAGCACTGAATGGGCCTGTCCCATTGTGTCCCCAGCTTCCTGAGGGTTCCACTGAAGGGCCTGATCCAGGGCTGAGTGCTGAGGATGTCGCCCAGGGCCCTCCCTGCAGAGCCAGGGTGGCTCAGGCCAGGATGGGGTAGGTGGCCTCGGTGGCCACACCACAGTTGTTGTCCTTCATGGCCATAAGGATGTAGCCATCATTGCCCCAATAGGTGGACCAGGAGTTCTTGATCAGCCAGTAGGTCTCTCCCTGCAGGACTCCATAGCCCACAGCCAGCACGGCGTGGTCCAGCGATCCCGGGGTGTTGTCTGCAGGGAATGACACGGGACAGGGCTCACTCCTGTCTGGAGACTATCTCAGTCTGGTGAGCATCCTTGTCCCTTTCCAGAGACCATTCCTTTCTGGAGACCATCCCTGCCTGGAGACAATCCCTGTCCAGAGGACATCCCAGTCCAGACAGCATCCCTGCTCCCAGAATCATGGAATTTCCAGGTTGGAAGAGACCTTCAAGATCATCAAGCCCAACCCATACTCTGACACTTCAACTAGACCATGGCACCAAGTGCCACATCCAGTCTCTTCTTAAACACATCCAGGGATGGTGACTCCACCACCTCCCCGGGCAGACCATTCCAATACTTTATCACTCTTTCTGTGAAAAACTTTTTCCTAATATCCAACCTATATTTCCCTTGACGCAGCTTAAAACTGTGTCCTCTTGTTCTGTCAGTGCTGCCTGGAGAAAGAGACCAACCCCCAACTGACTACAACCACCCTTCAGCACCCCCAGAGCTGCAGAGGACTTCAGGGTCCATCCCCTCCACCCCTCCCTTGACCAAAAAGATGGAGCCTAGGTGCTCTGGCATCTCCTGGGCACCCAGGCCCTCCCGTGCCCCGTGTGCTGCTGGTCTCACCACACTTGGGCTCGTAGTAGATGCCGTTGGAGTAGAAGGAGAAGGTCTTGTGCGAGGCGTCGATGCTGACGGCCACGGGGCCGTGCTTGTAGATGGCGGCTTTGACCGCGGTGATGTTGCCCGAGGTGACGTTGACGTAGCCCGTGATCTTGGCCAGCATCTCAGACTGGTTGTAGTGGCACAAGCCGTTCTACAGCCCAGGGGACACACGCACTGTTATCAGGATGTCCAGGATCCCTCGCTGGGACCCTGCACCCCCAACCTGACCCTGCGGATGCAGGATCTGGAATTTGGGCTGTGAGAGCACCCTGGCTCTGACCCCCTGTCCTCCCAAGCCCAGGGTGCTGGGGGTTGTTTTCCCAGTTGCTCAAGGACACAACATGAGGAGCTGGCTCTGCACCCAGAGCCCTGGAGGGCTGTTGCCTGCTTCTTGCTGCCCCATCCCCATCCCTGGGCAGCATTGCTCCACCCCTGGGTACCCCAGGGTAAGGAGTGACTCATGGCACCACGCACAGGTGGAGGAGCCTTGTCCCTGTTTTGCAAGAAGAGAAAGTGAGGGACACGGTGACAAAACCACCTGGGTGAGCCCTGGGGCTTGGCTTTGACAGTACTGTGACCTACAGAAGCCTGGTGCCTCAGGGACAAGGTGACATCCTCATCTCCAGAGCCTGGTAGCGCCTCTGACACATCCAGGTGGGTCCCACCATGGCTTTAAAGCCCCAAGATGTTGGGAAGGCCATCAGGGACAAGGGGCCACCCTCACCTGCCCCTTGTAGGAGCCGTAGGACTCGGTGCTGGCAATGCCCCCGTGCTTTTTGATCCACTCGTACGCTCGCCACTCCTCGCCGCCGTCGCAGGCGTAGTTCCCAAAGCCCCAGGAGCAGTCAATGAGCACTTGTTGGGACAGGGGGGTCAGCACGCCGGTCTGCAGGAGGGACATGCTGCAGGGATGGGGACAGGCACCCTCCAGGTGCCCCACCCACCCTGTGGGGCACAGCCCTGCTCCCACCTTGAGGAAGAGGGCACCTTCCATGGCTCCTGTTGTAGCAAAGCTCCAGCACGACCCACAGACAGCCTGATCCTTCACGGGGGTGACAGCACCTGGGGACAACAGAGAAGGGGATGAGAAACTGGGTTGATGCCGAGGGATGGAGGCATGTGGAAGGGAAACTGAGGCAGGAACTGAGGTCCAGAGGCAGCACAGCCAGACCTTGGTGCTAGCTGAGAAGGGGGGGAATGCACCAGCAAACCTGGGACCCCTGCCCTTGGTTAGGGACAAGCTCTGGGGGTGTCACTGCTAGCTGAGAAGGGGGGGAATGCACCAGCAAACCTGGGACCCCTGCCCTTGGCTAGGGGCAAGCTCTGGGGGTGTCACTCCCAGCTGATGGGGACAGGGGTGAAGCCAGATGTCAATTCAGGTGTCACATCTGTCCCTGTGGCACCAGAGTGAATTCAGGGCCAAGTGCTGACCCGGCTGCCTTTAATCATAGAAACACAGAACGGTTTCCATTGGAAGGCACCTCAAATACCATCTCATTCCACCCCTGCCATGGGCAGGGACACCTTCCACTAGGTTGCCCCAATCCCTGTCCAACCTGGTCTTGTACAGCCACAGGTTCCCTGTACAGCCCATTCCAGCGTCTCACCAACCTCACAGATGTGCACCCCAAGGGACAGCACAGCCCCACAGGCTCCCCAGTGCAGTGACGGGGAGCAGGGGAGCTCTGTGGGACCCAGCACAGGCCTGGGTGAGCAGCCCCCTCACTCCCCAAGCACCCCGGCGTCCCCCCGACCCCACACGTACCGTACATGCGCCAGTCGAGGCTCTCGGGCAGGATGATGCCGGCGTAGAGCTCGGTGGGGAAGGGCAGCCCGTTGTTGGGGGTCCCGCTGGCGCGGCGGCCCCGCAGCGCTGCCAGCTCCCGCGGCGTGCGGTCGGCCAGGTGGTTCAGGGCCAGCGAGTAGGAGAGCGCGGCGCGGTTCCGCGAGTGGACAAACCTGCCGCCACCATGGGGACAGCACCAGCTGGCACTGCCACCACCTCCCCGGTGCCAGCAGCACGTCCAGAGGGTCATCACACCCTGCCCGCCCCGCCTGCCCGTACCTCATGTTGTGCACGAAGACGCTCTGCCGGTGCTCCAGCTCCCACGCCGAGCCGTAGCGCCGCCCCATGCGCCGGCGGTACTCGTGGAAAACCCGGTGTGCCCAGGGCCGGTGCTGCCCCACCAGGTCCTCCATGGGGTTCGCCAGCACGCGTCGCTCCGCCGTGTCCCCTGGCAGCTCCCCACACTTGGTCTCTGGGGAGCAAAGAGGGGAGGACACTGTGAACCCCAGCCCCACAGGCAGGGTGGGGGGAGGTGTAGCTACGGTTTGTGCCTGCCATGTTTTGATTTCAAAAAGTTCTTTTCCCAAAGGCACTTGTTGTAAACAAGTGCATGTTATTGTAAACTCTCTTATTTTTCTACATTCTTTCCCAGAAGAGAGAATTTGCCTGATAGCCCCTTGGTGTGACCAATGGGTCCAACGATCCCACCTATTAGGTGGGCTCATTGTGAAAAAGTATAAAAGGCAAGTTTTTGATAATAAAACGAAATTTTGAATCTTCAGCCTTCTGAGGGTCTGTGTCCTGATTTTGTGCTCTACAGCAACAGGGGGGCCCTCCTCGGCTCACCGTTGACGGGGAGGTCGAAGACAGAGGGTGGGTAGCTGTTGTCGAAGTCGGTGTAGGCGATTTCGTACTTGTCGTAGTGGGAGCCCAGCAGGCTGTTGTACCCCTGCATCTCGTAGTGCACGGGGGCCACCCCGCAGCTGGAGTTGGTCACCCACAGGGTGTAGACGTTCTTCTTCTGCGCCCAGCGGGTGACGTTCTGCCACACGGCGCAGTAGCGGCCCTTGTAGTACTCCTCCCGCAGGAACTGGGGGGGACACGGCCTCAGGAAGGGGACTCCAACCTCCCCCAGGCAGCCTGCTGCCCATCCAGCCCCTCTGCACAGCCCAGTGACCACACCAGGCTCTCCAGCTGGATGCAGTGGCTCCTTGGCCATTAGCACACAGCCATGGGTGGGATGGAAATTGGGGCAAGGACTTGGGGTGCAACACAGGGCAGACCCCCCTGTCTGGCTCAGCGGTGCCCTAGGGACACTCCACTGTGCACAGCATTCTGTGCACCCATAGCAGGGGCTCTGGCTGCACCATTTCTCCAAAAACCTGAAAAGATTTCAGGTTTTTGCTGCACGTTTCCAAGCTCTCGCCACGCAGGCATGTGTCCAGCTCAGTGACAACCTGCTGTCCCCACTGCCCACGTGCTGTGCCCAGCCCTGACACAGGCTGGGGCCAGCAGGAGCTGAGCTGCTGTGCACAGACTTGCCCAAACCGTGCCGAAATGCCAGCGTTTGTGTGGGATGTGACACGTCCCAACACGGCTGCTGGAGCTGGGAAAGCAGCCAGGAGTCCGGCCCCAATCCGGGCGGGGAAGTGACCCTCCCTGCACCCCGGGGTGTGGGGACATGTCCTGGCCAGTCCCAGCACCCCGCAGCCCTCGGACAGAGCGGAGCATCTCCCAGCACCCCCTCCCACAGCCTGGAGGTGCTTTGGGGGGCAGGTCACCTCTAAGCTCTGAGGTTTCCCACCTTGAAGCCCCTCATGCTGGGGAAGACGCTCTGAGCCGTGACCGTGTCCTCCTTGGAGCCGGGCAGCTGGAAGCACTTCCTGGTGTTCACCTCCTTCTCGGTGGTCTCTGGCGTGATCTTGTACCTCATCCCGTAGGGCTTCACTGCTGCCAGCTGGTAGGTTATCACCTCCCCTGTGCCAGGGAGAGGGAAACTGAGGCACGGGAGCCCTGCTGGTGCAGGGTGGGCGCAGCTGGAGCAGCTGGGTGCCCACCTCTTACCTCCATAGTACTGGATCCGGCTCTTGTTCCCCGTCAGGTTGTACCAGGCTTCAAAGGGCTCCTCGATCTCAGCGTAGGGCAGCTTAATGACCCCTGTGAGCCCCCAGCACAGGACACAGGTCAGCCCCAAAGCCTCAGCACCCCAACATCCCTCCCTGAGCCCCCCCCCAGACTCTGCAGAGCCACAGCTGACCCAGACAGTGCCCCCATGGGTGATGGGGCAGGAAGAGGCACTCGGCTGTGGGACCCTGCCCCAGTTTGGCACTGGGACAGCCTGGTCCTACCCAGTGCTGAGCACCCTCTGCTCCCCCCCACCGCAGGGGGCTGCGGGGTCCCGTTACCTCGGACGTGGTAGATGGAGCCGAACTGCGGGGGTGGGCGGGAGAGCCCATAGTCCTGTCCTGAAAGGCAGAGAGGGGCAGGGTGAGGGGGGCTCTGTGTGTGTCCCCCTCAAGCTGAGATGGGGATGGGAGGCTGCCAGGCCAGTGCTCCCCTTCCCTGCAGCCTGGGGCTTCCCTGCTTGGCCAAAAGAGCTCCCTGAGCTCATCCACAGGCAGATCCAAGGGACGCTGAGGCACTGACTCCCTCCCAGGGTCAGCACCGTGCCACAGCCTGCCGTGACACTGCAGCACCCCCAGGGAACCCCAGTTCCTGGGTGGCTGTTGGGCTGATGCCCCAGTGTCACCCCCAGCACTGCTGGCCCTGGCCTTGAATGTCTCCAAGCTGGGACCCAGCCAGGCTGTCTCCAGCACACAGGGCATGGGTGAGAGGTGCCAGGGACCTTACTGGTTCTGCTTGGCATCTTCCAGTGACCTCCCCAGCCTCCCTCCGGGCTCCCAGCTTGCGCAACCCCACTCCAACACAACTGCTGGGAACGAGCCCTTCCCTCCCTCAGCATCTTCCTCCTGGCCAGGAGCGACCGTCAGCACCTGCCCGGACCCAGACAGCACCTGCCCAGCCCAGGACAGCTGGGAGCAGACCTGCCCCCAACCCTCAAAAAGACAGGGATGGGCAGACCCCCCCTGTGCCAAGGGTACCCACCACACACCATCCCTGGGCACCCAGAGACAGTGCCAGGCTTGGGAGAGCAGCAATGGGTGCAGCCACCTCCCAACCCTGCTCGGCTTTATGGGTGCCCAGAACGGGGGTCCCACGAGGCATGGTCACCCTGCCCCCCCTGCTCCCCCTGCCCCCCCACACTTAGCTGCCCTGCCTGGTCGGGTTCAACCCCTTGGGTTAAAGCCTCATTTTAGTCGTATTTTCACACCCCCCCAGCCCCACCAAGCCCTCAAGGCACATCCCCCCCTGCCCTCTTTGCCACCCCCCCCAGCTGTGTCTAGGAGGAACTGCAAATTTTGGGGCCCAACAAGCAATAAAACCACTTCCCCAGACTGAAACCTCCCCTGCAGGGCAGCGGGAGGAGATCTTGGTGGGGAGGGGGGTCCCCATCTCCCTCGCATGCCCAGGGGCAGCAGTGCCAGGGTGGGCTCAGACTCACCCCGGACGGCGATGCAGAGCGCAGAGGCCACGAACCAGCAGAGAGCACCCATCCCGGCCATCCCGACCATCCCGGACATCCCGGCCATCCCGGCCATCCCGGCTCTCCCGGCACCGGCTCCTCGGCTTTAAACCGGAGCCGGCAGCGGCGAAACCCGGCGGAGCCAAGGCGGGATCCGGGTCCCTCCCCGGAGGAGGGAAGGAACCGGCATCATGTGGTGCCCGCCGGGGGGACGGGCACCCCGGGGTGCTCGGCGGGGAGAGCGTGTCTCGGCAGGGCCCCGCGGACGGGAGATGGAGCAACGCCGGCTGCTGCGGGGGATGAGAGGCGCGGGGCGAGCCCCAAAATGCCCCGAGCGGCCTTGGGGGTGGGTGCGCCGGATGGATCTGTGGCACCACCCCCCGAGCTGGGGGTCCGGCAGGCTTCCTTCCCTCTTAGGATGGGTCAGGAGGTGACGGGTTAAGGGTGGCATCAGTCTGGGGAGCAGCTCCCCAGAGAACATCGAAGGGCCCCCGTGAGAACATTGAAGGAAACTTTGAAGCCGAACTCACTGTCACAGAGGGAGAGGTCACCCCGTGAGGGTTAACTGCAGGGTGAGGAGGAGGAGGAGGAGGAAGGCTCTGGAGAGATGGGAAGGATCCCACTCCAGCTCACTGTGTGGGAGGACAGTGTGGCAGAGTTGGGACAGAGCCAGCTCCAGGAGGGCTCAGAGAGGGTGCAGGGGGCTCAGACAGTGCTGGGGAGGCTCTGAGAGGGTGCAGGGGGCTCAGACAGTGCTGAGGACTCTCTGAGAGGGTGCAGGGGGCTCAGACAGTGCTGGGGAGGCTCTGAGAAGGTGCAGGGGGGCTCAGACAGTGCTGGGGAGGCTCTGAGAGGGTGCAGGGGGCTCAGACAGTGCTGGGGAGGCTCTGAGAGGGTGCAGGGGGCTCAGACAGTGCTGGGGGGGATCTGAGAGGGTGCAGGAGGGCTCAGACAGTGCTGAGGACTCTCTGAGAGGGTGCAGGGGGCTCAGACAGTGCTGGGGAGGCTCTGAGAGGGTGCAGGGGGCTCAGACAGTGCTGGGGAGGCTCAGAGAGGGTGCAGGGGGGCTCAGACAGTGCTGGGGAGGCTCAGAGAGGGTGCAGGGGGCTCAGACAGTGCTGGGGAGGCTCTGAGAGGGTGCAGGGGGCTCAGACAGTGCTGGGGAGGCTCAGAGAGGGTGCAGGGGGCTCAGACAGTGCTGGGGAGGCTCAGAGAGGGTGCAGGGGGCTCAGACAGTGCTGGGGAGGCTCAGAGAGGGTGCAGGGGGCTCAGACAGTGCTGGGGAGGCTCAGAGAGGGTGCAGGGGGCTCAGACAGTGCTGGGGAGGCTCTGAGAGGGTGCAGGGGGGCTCAGACTCGATGCAGGGGGGATCACACAGGATGCTGGGGGCTCAGGCAGGCTGCAGGGACACTCAGACAGGGGTCTGGGTGGTTTACCCCCAATCCCAGAGCTCACTGAAGTTTGTGGCGTGGGTGTGACCGATGCCAAATCTTGGGGTCATCCCACCAGCGCCTTTATCTGGACAAGGGATAAATGAGGGGTCCGATGTCTGGTGGGCAGTCCATGGACACAGAGCTGGCTTGAGCCACATAGGAGCTGCACTCATCTTGGGGGGACGTGTGGGACACCCCTGGAACACAACCCAGAGCTGCCTGCCATTCCCCAGGCGTGGGGGCTGCTCACTGCCCTGCCCCTGGAGCCAGCAGATCGGGTGGCTGCTCTGTGTGTCCTGCCGCCAGACGGGCACCTTGTTCCCGTCCCTAGCAGGGCCACAGCGCTCTGGGAGCAATCTGATGTCCCTTTGCCGTCCCCTGCTCGGGGAGGCTCCTTGGGGGCACTCAGGGGGGCACTGCCAGGCTCTGGGGAGGGGTGCGAGCAGCCCCCAGCGTGGGTCCGCATTCTGCCCCGTAAATCCCAGCGGGCAGAGCCTGGGAATCCACAGCAGCGTCTCCTTGTGCTGCTGGGGACCCCCTGATGCCCCTTCCCTGCTGCACCACCTCCGCGGGCAGGCTGCGGTGCCTGGCGAGGGTGCCGAGGCCATCCGGGGGTGATCCGGAGTGTGATCCGGAGGGTGATCTGAGGGTGATCCGAGGGTGATCCGAGGGTGATCCGGACGGTGATCCGGGGGTGATCCGGAGGGTGATCTGAGGGTGCTCCGAGGGTGATCCGGGGGTGATCCGGACAGTGATCCGGGGGTGATCCGGGGGTGATCCGTAGGGTGATCCGAGGGTGATCCGAGGGTGATCCGAGGGTGATCCGGAGGGTGATCCGAGGGTGATCCGGGGGTGATCCGGAGGGTGATCCGAGGGTGATCCGGGGGTGATCCGAGGGTGATCCGGGGGGTGATTGGCAGGGTGATCCGAGGGTGATCCGAGGGTGATCCGAGGGTGATTCGGACGGTGATCCGGGGGTGATTGGCAGGGTGATCTGAGGGTGATCCGAGGGTGATCTGAGGGTGATCCGGGGGTGATCCGGGGGTGATCCGGGGGTGATCCGAGGGTGATCCGAGGGTGATCCGGAGTGTGATCCGGGGGTGATCCGGGGGTGATCTGAGGGTGATCTGGAGGGTGATCCGGGGGTGATCCGGGGGTGATCCGGAGTGTGATCCGGGGGTGATCCGGGGGTGATCTGAGGGTGATCCGGGGGTGATCCGGGGGTGATCCGGAGTGTGATCCGGGGGTGATCCGGGGGTGATCCGGAGGTGATCCGGGGGTGATCCGGGGGTGATCCGGGGGTGATCCGAGGGTGATCCGGGGGTGATCCGGAGGGTGCTCCGAGGGTGATCCGGAGGGTGATCCAGCAGCCGGCTGGGCTGGCTGGTACAATGAACCATTGCTGCGAGCGCGGGGAGGAAGGGGGGGCGAGGGGAGGGGAAGCTCTTGCTCGGCTGCCAGAGCCGCCGAAGAGACAGGGGAAGCTCACGGCCGGGCGCTCCCGCTCTCCCACGGCTGCCGCCCCAGCGCCGGGCGGAGCGGGGGCTGCCGGGGCTGCCCAGCCCGGTGGTGCCGTCGGGAGCCCCGTGGGAGCGGGGGGTCCATGCCAGCCGGAGCAGGAGGGCTGACGGTAGGAGGTACGTGTGCGGTGTGTGCTGCAGGCTGCCGGAGGGCTCGCCCCTGTTAATCCTCTCGCCGTGCTCTGCTGAGAGATGCCCCCTCCGTGCGTGGGGTGGCTCTGGCTGCCGGGTGGGACAGGCACCGATCTGTGGGGACAGAGGGTCCCGTGACATCGGTGGGGTCTGTTGGGGCGTCCTGCCCTCACTGCGCCCTCAGTGCTTCCCTGGGAAGTGCCTGAGGGTGAGAGGAGACCTCCGTCCTCGCCATCCTGGGGGGCAGCAGGTCAGCGCGGGGGGGGGCTGCGGTGTGCGTGTGAACATCTGGGGGCTCCCAGAGCGGCTACGGCTCAGCATCCCGGCACTAACCGGTGGTGACACCGCGTCGGGGAGCCTGCGGAGCACATGGTGCCCTCAGCCGTGCCGGACCGACACGCTGGGGAGGGGACAGGGCACGGCATCCTGGGGGGGACACGCACACCTGTCCCTGCAGGTGCCCACGGGATGCCGGCCCAGCCAGCGCTCCGGGGCGATGCTGGAGGCTGAGCTCTCCGTGGCTGGGGCTGGGGGAACTGCAGGGGGCTCAGGCCCGGGCCGGAGCGGATGCTCCCCCCGCTGCCTGCAGCTCTGCTTCGTCCCTGATCCTTGGTGTGTCCCAAGGAGGGACAGGAACTCGCTGCTTCCTGCCCTGCACAATTCCCTTCCCACCCCGCTCCTCCCGGGACATTGTATTTGGAGCCCTGGCTGGCTCCCTCCCTCCGCCCCTGCAGCCCCTTGGATCCGGGAATTGCTCTTCTTCCAGCGGAAATCCTGCTTTCCCAGCCAGCGATGGGGCTGGAAGGCTGGGGAAGGGGGCCTCCCTCTCCACTGAGCACCCTCTGCCAGGGAGGGGGGCACGGGGACTCCTCTGTCGTGGGTCTGGTGGCTGACAGGTGGGCTTGTGGAGAAAATCTCTTTTGGGGGTTGGCAAATCCTTCATTTTTCATCCCAGAGAAGAGCCCTGCTTGTGGGCATGCCGGGGATGGGGTGTCATCCCTCCTTGCACCCCCTGTTCTGGAGGAACCTGCTCCCACTGGGAGCCACAGGGGACTCAGCAGGCACTGGGTGAACTGGGAGGACTGGAGCTGGAGCGGGGCTCCATCTCCAGGTATCATCTGGGTGGACTTGGGGCTGGGGGCAGCGGGGAAGGGGCAGGGACACGCCACCATCTGCCACAGAGCTGGAACAAAGAGCAGATGTGGCCTCTTGCCCCCTCCCCAGGTCTGCGGGGTCCTGGACGTGGGATGGGGACACAGCTCCAGGTCCTGCCTCCTAATGAGCCACCTTCCCCTTCCGTGCTGCAGCTACCTCATGCCTAAGTTTTCCTGCTGGGACCAGGGAGCTCCAGAGCTGCAGGGTGACAGAGGAACTTTGGCAGCACCAGGCTGGGCTGTGCAGCCCTCTTGGTTCCTCTTCCCAGGGAGCGGGAGCCAGCTCACCACAGACCAACGCAGGGTGACTGTGGGACAGGGCATGGGGGGATTCAGGATTCCCAGGGGGCTGCAGCCCTGCTCTCATCCCTGCCTGACCCCCCCAAGCTGCCACCATCCCCAGGGCTCGAGGTCCTGCCAGTCCTGTGGCCCCTTGACAACCACAGCACCATCCTCTTCCTCCCCCCACACCCCACACCCCACACCGTGCTCCTGCTGCTTCCTCTTCCCACTGCACAGCTGCTGTGTGAGTTCCTCTGGCAGCCACCTCCAGCCCAGGGGGGTTGTGACCTCCTCAGCCTGGCAAATGCCACCATGGCTTGTCCCCACGGCACGGGGTGTGACATTCCCAGCACCCTCATATGTGGCTGCATCCACCCAGAGCCCGAGTTCTCCACTGCTGTTCCCACGAGGGGAGTGGGGTCAGGGGGTGGAGGTGACCCCTCAGCACTGCAGGTGCCATGTGGGGTGACAACCGGGTGTGCAAGGGATATCATGCCCTGTCCAGGAGCTGGGGATGGGGCTGAGCTGCCCCGTGTCCCAGGGGCCTGGGGAGCAGATGGATGGGCAGCCAGGGCTGTGGCTGCTCCATGCCCAGCCATGCCGGGCAGGACAGGGGTGAGGAATTGGCCGGGGCTCAGCACGGGGCGGGACCTGGCAGCTCACCCAGGACTGGTGCCGGGGGAGCTGGGGAGGGAAGGGCTCAGTTGCCATCTGCTCCCCGGCTCCAAGCAGCTCCTTTTTGGGAAGGCTGGAGCCAGACACCAGCTCACAGCCATCGGGCACGGCACCAGCTGCGTCCCCTCCCCATGGACAGCGTGAGGGGATGGCTCTGGGCCACCCGGGGATGAGCTCAGGGGGCTCTTGGGTGCTCAGGGAAGGGGAAGCCTGGCTGCAGTGCTGCTGCACAGCACCTAAACCCTTGATGCTGTGATACTGGGGGGTTGCACTTGCCTGGAAGATGCTCCTCGCCATCCCCATCCCACCTGGCAGCTGTGGTCAGCACTGAAATTCAGCAAAATGGGAACTTGCTGAATGTGGTGGGTGGGTGATTCCCACCCAGGGGGGACAGGGCTTGTGAGAGCCAGGGTTGTTCATCAGTTTGAATAGCTGCTGATTTTCATCAGGAGTAAAAAGCCCAACCAGAGTTTCCTCAGATTTGGCAACGCTGCCCTGTCGGCAACGGCTGCGGCCTTGCCACACCAGCAGTGTGGAAAGCAGAGATGGAAGGGGAGAGCTGGGCTCTTCCCACCCCTGCTGAGAGAGAGGAAAGGGAATCAATAACCATGGCTGGGAAAACCTGCCTGAAACACCTCATCCACACCAAAACCTTTGTCTCCTCCTGCTCGCAGGACACCTTCCCGCTCCTTCCCTCTGCTCCCAGCTGGAGCCAGAGTGACCTCTGGCAGATTGCAGGCTGGAGTGCTGTGCCCGGTGCAAACTGGGCAGGCTGGTGTGGGTGGGTGCTCAGCAGCCGGGGCAATGACAGGGCTGGGGATGGATGTCCCCTGACAGCCACGGCAGGAGAGGTCCGATTTCCTCCTCCTCCTCCTCCTCCGTGACACCTCCCCACCACGTGTGGCCGGAAGAGCCTGCCCTGACCACAGCGATGTGAGCGGGGACTTTCCTCCCCCGAGCACCCACCCCCTGCCAAGCAGAACGTGTGGGGATGGGAACACTTTGGGGGCTCTTTCCCACCAGGTCTGGCTGCCCTTCGGCCCCTTCGGGGTCTCAGATGCCCTGAAAGGACGTGAGCAGTGTGGTGAGGACACAGTGAGAGAAAAACCCACTGGAGGATGTGGTTTCAGCCTGCACCTGGGTGTTGCAACCCTCGGAGGAATGTTGCAGCTCTGTGGGGGTGTTGCAGACCATGCAGATCGCATTAGCTCATGCAGGGGGGTTGCAGCCGGTGAAGGGATGTTGTAGCCCATGCAGGGGCGTTGTGGCTCATGCAGGGGTGTCACAGCCCGTGCATGGGTGCTCCAGGCTGTGCAGGGGTGTTGTGACTCGTGCAGGGGCGTTACAGCCCACGCAAGTGGTGTTGCAGTCCACGTCGTTGGTGCTGCAGCCCGAGTAGAGGTGTTACAGCCCATGGGCAGGGGTGTTGCATCCTGTTACGGGGTGTTTCAATCTATTTAGGGGTATTTTGGCCCTTGGCAGAGGTGTTTCAGCATGTGCAGGGCTGTTTCAGCGTGGAAGGGATATTCCAGTCCATGCAGAGGTGCTGCAGCCTGTACAGAGGTACTTTATCCCATGGAGGGGTGTTGCAGCCCATGGCAAGGGTGTTTCAACCCATGCAAGGGTGTTCCCCCCACCACCTGATGCCCTCCCTGCTGTCCACAGGTGCCTCTTCTCCTCCCTGGGGTGCCATGGAGCACCTGAAGTGACCAGAGGAGCCGTCGCAGTGAGTGGAGCCGCCGTGCAGCACCCACGGGTGCCAGGGGTGGCACAGCCCTCCTTGCAGCGGTGCCACTGGGGACCCCGGTGTCCCCTCGCTGTCCCGTGTGCCGAGCTGGGGGGTGGCAGGACCTCCCGGGGCCGGCGGGGTGCACCTCGGTGCCTCACCCATGTGTGCACACGCGTGTGCCCTGCCCGGGGGGGCACGCGGGGCTCACGGACCCTCTGTCCCACAGGCGCTGCCCAGGATGGGCTGTGTGCCCTGCAAAGAGAAAGGGGCTGGCAAGGGGCAGGCAGGGGGCGAGGGGGGCCCCCTGCAGCCCCCCGCCTCCCAGTACGACCCCGACCCCACGCAGCCGGGGGCCGTCTTCACCCGCATCCCCGACTTCAACAACTTCCAGGGGCCGGCGGTGCCCTTGGCCCCGTCCTTCGCGGAGCCGGGGGGCTTCACCTCCACCGTGCTGCAAACGCGCGGCGGGGGCATCACAGGTCAGCAGGGCGGCTGGGGGAGCGGGAGGGGTGTTCACCTGCACCCCTGGGCTCTGGGCTCTGGGCTCACGGCGGTGGTGATGCTCTCTGTGGTCCCCTCCGTGTGCCGCAGGTGGGGGGGTGACGCTCTTCATCGCCCTCTACGACTACGAGGCCAGGACGGAGGATGACCTGACATTCCAGAAAGGGGAGAAGTTCCACATCATCAACAACACGTGAGCCCACCGCCCTCAGATCTCCTGCCACCCCCAGCACCCACAAATCACCCCGGGGAGGTGCCTCGGTGCCTTGGGTACCCCCTGCAGGACCCGGGCTGGGCACCCAAGCTCTGCCTGGGCTCCATCGCTCAGCACCAGGCGTCGTGAGCTAAGCGGCCTCAGCAGGGATGGGTGGGGGAGAGCGGGGTCCGGCGGCGCTGTGTGCGGAGTGAGGAGGCACACGGCGGGTGTGTCCATCCATCTGTCCCTCCTCCTCCTCCACGTTCTCTGTTTCTCTGCCCAGGGAGGGGGACTGGTGGGAGGCCAGGTCACTGAGCTCGGGTGCCACAGGCTACATCCCCAGCAACTACGTGGCCCCCGTGGACTCCATCCAGGCAGAAGAGTGAGTAAGCGGGGGAAAAGGGATGGAGACAGAGCCCAACCACACCTGCCTCAGGCTCAGGTGTCCTTGCGAGCCCCGGCAGTGCCGGCACGGGGGTCCCGCCGTCCCCTCGGGGGTGCCTCCCTGGCGCTGAGCCCCTCCCCGTGGCAGGTGGTACTTCGGGAAGATCGGGCGCAAAGACGCGGAGCGGCAGCTCCTGTGCCACGGCAACTCCAGGGGCACCTTCCTCATCCGGGAGAGCGAGACCACGAAAGGTACAGGGACAGGGGTGGGGACACCAGGGGCTGTGCCCCACATCCCCGCCCTGACCGGTGTCCCCGCTGTAGGTGCCTACTCCCTCTCCATCCGGGACTGGGATGAGGCCAAGGGGGACCACGTGAAGCACTATAAGATTCGGAAGCTGGACAGCGGGGGGTACTACATCACCACCCGTGCCCAGTTCAGCACGGTCCAGCAGCTGGTCCAGCACTATATAGGTAGGGCGGGGTGAGGGGCACGAGGTGGGGAGGGGGCAATAAGAGGGGTCGGGGAAGCTCAGAAGAGCCTTTGGTAAGAGACTGGGCTGAGGGGGTTGAGCTGGGGAAGGAGGGGGCTGAGAGTCTCCCCTTTTTCATGCCCAGGGTGCAGGGAGTTCCCGTTGTCTCCCGTGGGTGGGCATCACCCACTCCCTGGGGGCAGCTGGGGGGGACTGGGGGTCCAGCCTGGCCGAGCTGTCCCTGGGGCAGGTGGAGGGGGGTGCATTTGTATGTTGGGGCTGACTGGGCGATAACAGGAGCCTCGGGGGTGGTGGGAGGGGAGCAAAGGGCTGGTGGGGGTCTGTGCCCACACTGACTCCTGTCCCCCTGCCCCCGTGCTGCAGAGAGGGCAGCTGGGCTGTGCTGCCGCCTGGCTGTGCCCTGCCACAAGGGAACCCCCAAACTGGCCGACCTCTCAGTCAAAACCAAAGACGTGTGGGAGATCCCCCGAGAGTCCCTCCAGCTCCTCAAGAAGCTGGGGAATGGGCAGTTTGGGGAAGTCTGGATGGGTAGGGCCTGCTGGGCAAGCCAGGGCAAGAGGCAGGGGAGACATGGGGGTACCCCCAGGCCTGGCACCCCCACTGGGAAAAGCTCCTGCCTGCCAGGACAGGCTGAGCAGCACCGATTTGCTGGCATGAGGAATTACCCCGTGCCCTGCTCTGGGTTCACAACGGGTACCCCAAGCTGCCCCATGTCACCTCTGCATGGGCAAGCAGATCCCCACTACAGATGGGACCACAAGACCAGGCCAGGGGGGGTCCCACCTTTGTCATCCTCTTCCTCTGGCATCCCCTGCTTGCTCCACTCATGCATGCTGCCTTCATCCCATCACATCCCCTCCCTCCTCCTCCCTGCCTGCCCCCCCTCCCCTGCAGAGTACAACGACGGGTTGTGCCATCTGCTCACCCTCCCGTGTCCTGCCGTGAAGCCCCAGCCCCTGGGATTAGCTAAGGACGCCTGGGAGATAGCACGGGAATCCATCACCCTCAACGAGAAACTTGGCATGGGATGTTTTGGAGACGTGTGGATGGGTAAGGCTGGCCCAGCCAGCCGGGAGTGGGGGAGCACAGGGGGGAGGAGAAGGCTCGTTCTGTCCTGCCAGGGAGCATCCCAGGGTGACAGGTGGTACCCACTTGCCTGGGGGAGATGGAAACTTGGCACAGAACCCATGAAGGGTTTGGGAATGGGGCGAGGTCGGTATTGGGGTGAGGGCAACTCCTTGTCCTGGGTGGGATCACAATCCTTGCCAAGAGGTCCCTTCCTTGCCCTGCCCTGACTCCTTGCCTGCCCATCCATCCATCCATCCATCCATCCATCCATCCATCCATCCATCCATCCATCCACGCAATCATGCACCCACACACCCCTCTGTCCTGGGCCGGCTGCCCCCTGGGCTGGTGGTGACTCTGTGTCCCCAACCCAGGCACATGGAATGGCACCACGAAGGTGGCAGTGAAGACCCTGAAGCCCGGCACCATGTCACCCGAGGCCTTCCTGGAGGAGGCTCAGATCATGAAGCGGCTGCGGCACGACAAGCTGGTGCAGCTCTACGCCGTGGTGTCGGAGGAGCCCATCTACATTGTCACTGAGTTCATGAGCCAGGGTGAGCCAGGGGCACGGTGCCAGGGCGGTGGGGCTCACAGAGAGGGGCACCCTCGGGTTTTGGGGGTCTTTGACGGGCACTCCTTCTGCCTGCAGGCAGCTTGTTGGATTTCCTGAAGGATGGGGACGGTCGCTACCTGAAGCTGCCCCAGCTGGTGGACATGGCTGCCCAGGTACTGGGGGGGCTGTAGGGGGTGGGGGTGCACCCCCAGGGGTGTTCCAGGGGGGTCTTCACTGCTCCATCCCCCTCAGATTGCGGCGGGCATGGCCTACATCGAGAGGATGAACTACATCCACCGGGACCTCCGCGCTGCCAACATCCTGGTGGGAGACAACCTCGTGTGCAAGATCGCTGACTTCGGCCTCGCTCGCCTCATCGAGGACGATGAGTACACGGCACGGCAGGGTGGGAACCCCACAGGGTGCAGGGTCCTCCCTCTTGTGTCCCTCATCCCCGGGGCTGAGTGAGCTGGGCGGTGGATGCCCCAATTTATGGTGTTGCGTGGGTATCCTGGGTGATGGACACCCCCAATTTGTGGGTATTTTAGGTGATGGGTCACCCCAGGGTATGGGTGCCCAGAGGATAGGTGCCCCAGGGATGGGTACCCCCAGGAGAAAGGTGCCCCAGGGCACGGGTATTTTGATTGATGGGTGCCCCAGGTGATGGGTGCCCCAGGTGATGGGTGCCCCAGGTGATGGGTGCCCCAGGTGCAGCACATCCCCAGTGCAGGGAGCCTTGGGTGCTGGGTGTCCCATGGGTGAGCTGCCCCAGGCAGAAGGTGTTTCACAGGTGGTGGGTCACCCTAGGGCAGGGTGGCCCCTGTTCAGGGTACCCTGGGTGCTGGACACCCTCAGAACAGGTGACAGTGCCTCTGATGTGGGATGTCTCAGGTGTGGGGTGTCCCCAGACGTGGGTGCCCCAGGTGTGGGGTACCCTAGGTGCAGGTGCAGCCCCAGCCATGGCCCACCTGTCATCCCTTGCAGGTGCCAAGTTCCCCATCAAGTGGACGGCTCCGGAGGCTGCGCTTTTTGGGAGGTTCACCATCAAGTCAGACGTCTGGTCCTTCGGCATCCTCCTGACCGAGCTGGTGACCAAAGGCCGGGTGCCCTACCCAGGTATGGCCCACTGGGGCAGGGGCACCCCTGGGGTGGGCTGGGCAGGGCACAGACAGGGCCTGACCCTCACAGCAAGGCTCATCCCGTGCCTCAGTTTCCCCATCAGAGAGACCAACGCCAAACCGGGCTCCTCCCCAAACCACAGGGCAGTGCCACCGCGTGCCTCAGTTTCCCCACTGGCTCCTCCCACGGGGGTGCTGTCACTGAGCAGGGGGGTCCTTGTCACGCAGGGATGAACAACAGAGAGGTGCTGGAGCAGGTGGAGCGGGGGTACCGCATGCAGTGCCCGGGGAGCTGCCCCCCGTCCCTGCACGAGGTGATGGTGCAGTGCTGGAAGAGGGAGCCCGAGGAACGCCCCACCTTCGAGTACCTCCAGTCCTTCCTCGAGGATTATTTCACTGCCACCGAGCCCCAGTACCAGCCCGGGGACAACCAGTGAGCCGGTGCTGGCACCCCCAGGGAGCTCTGGGCTGGCTTTGGGGTGAATCTCCTTTTTTTTCTTTAGAGGTGGTTGCTTCCTTTTGGCTGTACCCCCCCAAAAATGCCTTTTGGGGTGTGCCCAGGGAGGACACAGGGCTTTGCACAAGGATGTTGGGCTCAGAGAGGAGACAAAATTGTGTGCCCCAGCCCTCCCCTTCCCCTGCTCCCTATGCTGCCTTCACACCCAGCTTTGAACCTGAGAAGGGCTTTGGCTGCAGGGGGGACTGTGGGGAACCCCCGAGAACCCCACAGACACCCCCAGACCCACAGAGGCAGAGGGCTTGGGGGGAGCTCCCCATGCCAGCCCCAATCTCTTCAGGGAGCGCAGCTGGGTGGGGTTCAGGCCCCCCCAAAATCCTGTGGGAGGTAATCTCAACCCTCCCTCCCTTTGCATCTCCTTTAATTTATAAGGTTTTACGTGCCTCCCCCAAGCAGCCATCGCCCCCACCAAGGGATCCTGGTATTTGGGGGACCCCCTTGTCCCCTGCCTTATCTCCTCTGCTTCACAGTAGAGCCAAGTCCTGAAAGCCACACACCCACCTCTGCTGCACCGGGGGGGACAGGGGGTCCTGAGGGGGGGACACAGCGAGTCCTGGGGGATCCAGGCAGGGTGGGGGCAGCTCTGCCCCAGGGGCTGTTCCCTCCTGCCCTGGGGGGCAGGATGAGGGTACGGGATGGGGTCAGCCCCACAGACAGCACTCGGGGAGGTGGTGGGATGGGGTCAGCCCCACAGCACTCGGGGAGGTGGTGGGGTGGGGTCAGCCCCACAGCACTTGGGGAGCTGGTGGGATGGGGTCAGCCCCACAGCACTCGGGGAGGTGGTGGGATGGGGTCAGCCCCACAGACAGCACTTGGGGAGGTGGTGGGATGGGGTCAGCCCCACGGCACTCGGGGAGGTGGTGGGATGGGGTCAGCCCCACAGCACTTGGGGAGGTGGTGGGGTGGGGTCAGCCCCACAGACAGCACTTGGGGAGCTGGTGGGGTGGGGTCAGCCCCACAGCAGTCGGGGAGGTGGAGGGATGGGGTCAGCCCCACAGCACTCGGGGAGGTGGTGGGGTGGGGTCAGCCCCACAGACAGTACTTGGGGAGGTGGTGGGGTGGGGTCAGCCCCACGGCACTTGGGGAGGTGGTGGGATGGGGTCAGCCCCACAGACAGCACTCGGGGAGGTGGTGGCTGCAGCTTGGCTCAACCCCCCGCGGCAGGAATTAAACGGGGGCTGGGGGAGGAGTGTCCGTGTGAATGTGGTGCCTCCGGGGGACAGGAGGGTGCCACCCTGCCCGCTGCCCCTCCAGGCACTCCCGTTCTTGAGCGGGGTCCCCGCCCTGTGCCCCATGGCCAGTAACCCCCCCACACCCCCCGGGCAGGGCTGTGGGTGGACAGTGCCATGGTGGGGGGGGGAGGGAAGGGCAGGGGAGGGATTTGCTGTTTATTTTTTGTGGTTTTTTAATGAAGTCTGTAAATACGGAGAAATAAAACCTTTCTAACAAAGCGGGGACAGCCCGGGTCCTTCTGCCCCTGCCCTGCCCCAAGAGGGACGAGCTGCCCCAGAGGGGCAGAAGCACTGAGGGGTGGTTAGAGCCCGGGGGGACAACACTGAGTTAGAGGATTTGGGGTGGGAACACCCTTCCCCATGCAGGGAGGGGGGCTTCCAAGTTCAGCCAAGCCAGGACTGCCCCCTCACCCTCTCCAGCCCCAGGGCACAGCTTTGGGGGCCTCCTCCAAGCAGAGAAAGTCCCCCCTGCCCCCAAGGCCACGTGGGGAGGGGACACACCAACTTCCCTTGTGAGTAAAAGCCTGGAAACGCTGGGTTGGGAAGCATTTGGGGTTGCAAAGCTGCCCCCATGCAGAGCACCCCGCAGCCCCCCAGCACTCCCCGAGAGGGGACTGTCCCTTCCTGCCAGCTGTGACAGGGAGGGGTCCCGTGCTGTGCCTGCAGGCTGGGGAGGAAGGGGTTAATTTTCCTTGTAGCTTGGCCTCCCCAGCAGGGCCCAGCTGTGCCGGTAATGAATTCCTCAGCAGTGATGGGAAGGAGGGACTGGCCCCCACCCCAGCTCAGGCTATGGGGAGAATGCTGGGCATATGGGGAGGGGGCAGTGCCAGTGGGTTTGGGGACATTCCAGGGGCTATGGGGAGATGCTGAGGTGTTTGGGGACGTACCAGGAGGCTTGGGGACATCCCTGGGTACCACACCAGGCATCCACAGAACTCCTGCTTCACCTCCTACGAGGGATCCCTCGGGCACATGGTGATGCAGTGGAGCAGGGCTGGATGTGCCCCTGCTTCCCAATCCCAGGGAAAAATCCCTGGGGAAGGGCCAGGGCCCCAGGCGGGCAGGGTGACAGGCTGCCCGGGGCTGGGGCACAGAGCAGATGGTGTGGAGGGGAGGGGGTGCTTGGCACCGGGCAGCCCCAGGCACAGCCCCGGTGCCAGATCGTGGCCATCGGCTCCGGCCACCCCACACCTGGGGCTGGACCCTGGGGGACACAGCCTGGGGCACCCCATGGCCACGGCACTGGCACTGTCACCCCGATATTTGGCACACACAGGCTCTGGCACCCACCCAGCACCCCAAAGCCACTCTCCCTGTGGGTGGGGCACCCACACCTCACCCACACAAGGTGTCCCTTGTCCCCACAGCCACGGGGACATGTGCTGTCCCTCCCCACCACTGGAGGGGACAAAAAGCCCTTCAGACAAGGGGAGCACCCCGGTCCAAAGCCAGGCACAACACTGAGACAAAGCAGGGTTGGGGTCCTCAGTCTGCACCCCCTGGCTGGGCAGGGTCCATTTGTGATTCATCCCCAGTAATTAAAATCTCCATTTAATCACAGCTGGAGGTTTCACAGACCAGGGCTGGCCTGGGGGGCCATGGGGACCCCAACCCCATCCAGGGAGCAACAGACTGAGAGGTGCTTCTGGAAGGGCCCTGGTGTGCTGAGCTGCAGCGATGCCAGCCCCAGCTCCATCCCTGTTCCTGCCCATTCCTGCCCTGTTCCCTCCCTTTCCTGCTCACTCCTGCCTGCTCACGCCTTCAGAGGGGCTGATCCCACCATCCTCTGTCCAGCTCCCTGCTTGAAAGGATGCCACCCTCCCGTGTCCCCAGCCAAGGCCCCTTGTCCCCGGCAGTGCCAGGGGCAGGAGCGGGTCAGCACTGGTGTGGATTTGCCACCACGTGCTTTTCCACGTGGCTGTGCCACCATAATCCCCGTGCAAGGATGGTCCTGTCACCAGAGTGTGTCCCCCATTTTGCTTTCCTGAGAGCTCTTGGGGACAGGAGAGGGGCCCGAGGTTGCAGGTACCCGTGTGAAGGGGCTGAAAGGGGGGGGACCCCCGCCCTGGTGCCCATCCCTCTGTCCTCCCCCTCTGCCCGCAGGAGGGGCTTAAAGGATTTTGCTGCGGGGTGACCACAGGCTGGGCAGGGGAGGGGCATCGATTTTATGTTAATGCCGGGCGGCATCGATCAGGGGTGGAGGGAGGGCTGTGGGTGGGCACAGCCAGCCCCCCGCCCGGGATCACCCTGCACACAGCTCCTGCAGCCCCCTACAGGATCCACCCTGGGCCCAGAAGCGATGGGGAGGTGGGGAAAGAGGTCAGGACCCCTCCAAAGGTGCTGCAGGCTAATTTTTGTGTCAGAGCTTGCGTTGGGGGGTTGAAGGGAAGAGCAAAGCTCAGAGCTGGGGGCTCTGCTCTGGCCCCTTCCCCTCCCGGTCCCTGCAGCACCACAGGCAGCGCTGCAGCTGCAGCACCTCCGGAGGGGAAGAGAGAGCAGCTCAGCACCATTTCCCCCGCCCTGCCCTGCACCCCAGGGTTAATCCAGCCTCATCAGGCTTCCCCGAGGCTCACAGGACCCTCATCCCCACGGTGCCACCCCCGCTCCTGCCCGCACACCCTGCCCAGCCCATGCGGGCCGGCTCTGGCTGGCGGCTCCGGCAGCTCCGGGCCAGCTTGGCCGGGCACGGCGGGGGGGTCTGGAGCCAGCGAGCCCCCCCGGTGCCAGGGCACAGGTGTGAGGACGCTGCAGATGGCCGGCGCTGCAGCCCCTGGCACGGGGCACCCGCAGCATCGCCGCCCTCCCCGGGGGGCCCCCGAGCCCCCCAGGTGCTGCTGGGGACCCCCGGTGACCGGGAGGGAGCCATCCCCACCCGCAGCAGGGCGGGCGTTTGTCCCCGTGCCCCCCGGCCCCGGCTCCCCGGGGGCTGGCACAACCCGCAGAGCTCCCGGGTCGTGGATCCGAGCCACGTCTCCGCGGCAGCGATGGGCAGACAACAGTGGAAAACGGCCAAAAAATGTGGGTTTAGACTTGACCAGGCTTGAGCCTGCTGGTCCAGGCCTGCAGGCACTGCCCCCCCACCCCAGAGGGGAAACTGAGGCACAGACGGATTTATCCGCAATCCCCCAGCAGCTCAGCACCAGTCGCTGCGAGGGGACACCTTTTTTCCCGTGGAAAAACAACAGATAATTGGGAAAGAGCTGTGCACCGACAACAGCAGCATCTGTGACAGCCACGGGGGAGCGGCAGGATTTGGGGGACGGAGGTTTTTCTGGGCGTGGGAATGGTCAGGTGACGGAGCAAACACAGGCGACGGGGAGGGGGCAGAGCGGGAGCCTTGCCCTGCTGCCCACGGGGCTGCTCGGAAATGGTTTTGTTGGGGGAAATCGGGAATGGTTTTGCTGGAGCTGGAATTCGGGGATGAATTGGGCTCTTCGGCCGCGGTTACCTTTATGGAGGTAAAACCTGGCTGGCCCCAGCTCTCCACAGACGCTGGAGGGGCGGGACACCCCGCTCCCCCCGCCCCAAGCCCATCAGGGTCTGTGCTGCGCTCCCCACAAGGGCAACTCCTGTATCCCAGCAAAGCATCCAGACCTTTCTCTGTCTCCTCGCCCCTCTATCCCCGCGCCCCCAGATCTCCCCCACGGCACCCCACTGCCTCCTAATCCCGGGGGGCTGGTGGCTTTCGGGGTGACAGCTGCCACCACGCCCCCCAGCCAAGCCAACCACGCTCTCCGGGGGCACAGCCGGCCAGCCCACCCTGGTCCCCGGCGCCTCCCCGGGGGTGGGGAGGGGGCGGCTTGCGGGGACACGGACCGAGCCGGGGACAGCGGTGGCGAAGCAGCCGCTAGATGGTAGCGTTAGTCCACGCCAACGCTGCTGACACAGCACTTGGCTGGGACAGGGTGCCCGGGTGACCCGGGTGGGCCCCGGGGACCCGCCTCCGCCACCCCCCTCCCCAGCTGAAAAGAAATCCTGGCAGGGCTGAGCACTGGCGGGGCTGTGGCAGGAGCGGCATGGGCACAGCTCAGCCGCCCCAGTGTCCCCTGCCGCGGCTGGAGCCACCTGTGCCCGCGGGAGCGAGTGGGGCACCCCCAAACCCACCACATCCACCCCGACCCCAAACTCAGACTGAGAACACAACCCCCCCAAAAAAACAACCACAGGGCACGAGACTCACTTGAGAGGGAGCAAACCCAGGCCTGGGGGCAAACACGATGACCCACAGAGCACCCAGTTGGGTGTGGGGGTGCTGGAGCCACCTGTGCCCGCAGGAGCAAGTGGGGGACCCCACTGCCAAACCCACCACATCCACCTCGATCCCAAACTCAGATTCTGAACCATCCCCAAACCACCACAGGGCACGAGCCTCACTTGAAAGGGAACAAACCCAGGCCTGGGGACAGGCAGGATGACCCACAGAGCACCCAGTTGGGTGTGGGGGTGCTGGGCACCCTCGGGACAGCCCAGCTGGGGTGTCCATCCCCCTGCAGAGCCTCATTTAACTCCCCACCCTCCTCCATCCCTGCCTGGGGCTCCATGCCAGGCCGATATATATATTTTATGATAACTATAGAGATGCACTTCAAACCTGACAAAGGACTTTGACAGTTTTAAGCATCTCTTTGATTAATACATGACCTTTTAATGCTTCGGATTAAATTAATAAATCTTTTACACTCTAACCCGTTCTGCTTGCAATGTCATGTTTTTTGCACAACCTCTCTCTCTTCCCTGCCCTGTCCCCTCTGTCCCTCTCCCCCTGTCCCTGCACAGGTACAATAATCCACAGCCTTGCAATATTCATGGGGCACAGAGCCCTGCAAAGCCAGAAGGGAGGGATACTCCTCAGTGGCTTTTTTTTTTTTTTTTTTGAACCATCCCTAAAAATAGCAAGAAAATTCAAAGCTGACATTCAGGGCAAGGGGATGAGGAAGCCTGCAAAGTTGCTCACTCAGCCACCAGCAATTGCAGCGATCCTGTCTGCGTGTGCAGATTCCTCTGCTGACCGGGCTGGAGCCCAGGCCTCGGCTCTGCTCCGCTTCCAGGAGCACTGCAGCCTGCTCCCCAAGCTCAGCCAGGCTGTGCAGAGCCCGGCCAGCCCCAAACCCAGCCCCGCTGATCCTGAGGACGGGATGGATCTGACACCTTTCCCCTTGCAATAGGTCCCAGCTGGAAGAAAGCTCTCAGCACGAGCCCAGCTCACCAGTTCAGCCCAGCCAGTGGTGAAGCTGGGGTGAGCAGAGTGTATCTGCAGCTCAGATTCATTCCCTGCTGCCTGTTGATCCAAAAACCAACAAAAACCAACCAAAAACCAACCAAAACCACAGCTGGAACCCCAGCCTGCCCCACGGAGGCAAGGCAAGGGCCGTTGTACAGCCAGGTGCCCTGTCTCTCCCTGCACCCGTGTGTTATTCCATTGATGACTCACGTGTTATTAGCAGCCAGGCAATATTCCCAATTCCCCGGAGTTAACCCTTCACTCGTCACTCACAAAAACACAATGTCACAACAAACATCACGGCTATTATCTGCTTTAATTGTATTGTATCTACCCAGCTCCGGGAGCGTTAGCAGCCACGGGGGCTTGGGGCTGGGGAGAGGCTCCGTGGAGCTGTGGGGAGGGGGGTTAGGGGGTGCTCAGGAAGTTGGGGGGCAGCTCCCTGCTCTGCCAGCACTGTCCCGAGGGGCTTTTGTTCACCACCTTTCCTCCTGGCGTTCCCCTTGGCACGTGGCTAAGAGGGGACACACAAAAAAAAAAAATTAGAGGAGTGGGGTGTTAGCAAACAGCAGGGATTAATTCTAGGCCTCAGAGAGAGCTTTGGATTAAAAAAAAAAATGAAATAAAATAAAAAAATAGAATAGAACAGAATAAAATAGAATAGAATAGAATAGAATAGAATAGAATAGAATAGAATATATATAAAAAAATAAAATAAAATAAAATCTAAAATCTAAAATCTAAAATCTAAAATCTAAAATATAAAATCTAAAATATAAAATAAAATAAAATAAAAAATAAAATATATAAAATAAAATAAAATAAAATAAAATAAAATAAAATAAAATAAAATAAAAAATATAAAAATTAAAATAAAATAAAATAAAATAAAATAAAATAAAATAAAATATAAAATATAAAAATTAAAATAAAATAAAATAAAATAAAATAAAATAAAATAAAATAAAATAAAATAAAGAGTTAAAAGTGAGGGGGGGAAGGACGTGAAGGGGTGTGTGAGGGCGCAGGGGCGCTGACCTGGGGACGGTGATGAAGCGCACCCCAGACCGTGGGCAGGGGGGTGTGTGAGCCCCCAAATCCTGCATCCCCTAAGGAGGGGGCGCGCAGTGCGGGCGCAACCCGGGAGAGGGCAGCAACGCCCCGCGCATCCCACTGGGACCTCGGGGAGTGGGGGCAGCCGGCTGGGGGTGGGGGGGGGTTACCCTCCCCTCGGGGTGCCCGCCCCCAAAGTCTCCCCTCTCTGCCAGTGTCCCCCCCACTCCCCAAGCGGCGCTCAAGGGCCGCGCTCCCACCCGCGCCCCTCCCTGCGCGCTTCGCAGCCACTGGGAGGAGAAAAAACCGCGGGGCGGGGGGGGAAAGGAAGGAGGGGAAAAAAAAGAGGGGGGGGGAAAGGAAGGACTACAAGGCCCGGCATGCCCCGGCGGTGCTGCACGGCTCCCCGGGGTGCCGGATGCTGGCCGTGCCGCTGACAGCGGAGCGGAGCGGAGCCGCGGTCCCCGCCGCGCACGGAGAGAGGAGCGAGGGGCTGGGCGCGCCTGGCCGCCGGCTCTGCTCCCCCCCTTTTATCCCAGCCCCCACAAAGCCGGGAGCGGCAGAAGGCAAGAGAGAGGGAGGAGGTGGTGGTGGAGGAGGAGGAGGAGGAGGAGGAGGAGGAGGGAGGAGGAGGAGGAAGGGGGGAGGCAGCGGCAAGCCAGGGCTCTGCTGCGCTGTGTCTTTCTTTGCTTTCCGCAGGCGGCGAGCGGCGGAGGCGCAGAGGGGAGGTCGGTTCCCCTCCGCCTCCCGCTCCGCTGCCTTTTGTGTGTGTGTGTGAGAGGCGAAGGGGGGGGGGGGGGAGAGAGAGAGAAAAAAAAGAGGAGGAAAAAAAAAGGGGGAGAAAAAAAAGGGGGAGAAAAAAAAGAAGGGAAAAAAAGGGGAAAAAAATAAGCTAAGCGGTAGAGGGGAGAGAAAATCCCGGAAAAAAATAAAATAGAGGGGTGGAGGGGGGGGAGAGGGAAGGAGGAAAGAGCAGGCAGGGGACGGAGGAGGGGGCGGGCTGGCAGGAGCGGAGTTGCCTGGGGAGAATGTGAGCAGGAGGCGCTGGAAATGCTCTCGTTGAAGGTGGCGAGCGGTGCCGAGGGCTCCGGGACCCCCGCGGCCGGTCAGGACGCAGCCCCGGCGGGCGGCAGGAGCCACCCCAAGCGGGCGGGCTCCGAGGGGCGCGGAGCGCAGGAGCCGGCGGGTGAGTACCGGGGGACCCCCGCCTTTGTGTGGGGCTGGGGAAGGGGGGGGAGGACACACGGGACACCCCCTTCGGGCAGAGCGGGCGGGGAGGGGGGGGGGAGGAGGCGGCGTGTCGCGCGTGTGTGTGTGTCCCCCCCCTCCGCTGAAGTTGCGCGGCGAGTTGGTGCCAAATTGCCGGAGTTTAATGGCACTTGTGGTGGTGGGGAGGGGCGTGCGGGCGCGGGGGGCCCGGGCGAGCCCCCCCCCCATCTCCGCGAGTTCGGCCGCCTCCCCCCTGGACACCCCCCCGGCTCTCTCCCCCTCCCCACCCCCCCCGCCCCGGGTGCGAGCGGTGAGTGACAGCTGTCAGAGCCGGCTCCGGCCACTAGAAGGCAGAGCCTGTCAACAGCGCGGGGGGCTCGGGGGGCTCCCCGGAGAACGTGGGGACCCCCCCCCCGGGGGGCACAGCATCCCACCGCCTTCCCCCGGGCGGGCCGGCTCGGGCTGGCCCGCGGGGGTCACAGCCGGCAGGGTGCGGGGGTGAGGGGCGTGCGGGAGAGGCTCCCCCCCCCCCGGGCCCCGTCGGTGAAGTTGCCTGCTCTCCGTGGTGCGGGGCTCGGCGAGCGGTTCGTTACTCCCGTGCCTGTCATCCCCCCCTCTGATTTGTTTTTATCGATCAGCTGATTTAAACCCCCCCCTCTTCCCCCCCCACCCCCCGCGCGGCCCCTCGGTGCTGGCGACAGGGACCACGGGGGACCGCGGTGGCTTTGGCGGGGGCTGGAGTCACCCCACGGGGTCACGCTGACGCCAGACTCGCTGTGTTCGGTGTCCCCAAGGCCGACGCAGGTGGAGACACCTGAGTCCCCGCTTGTTTATGTGCTGGGGGGCGGGGGGGGGAAACGACGTGGCCGTGCCCACGGCCGGGTGGCCTCGGGCATCGCAGCCCCGTCCGCCCCGCGGCGGCCGGGAGAGCCCCCCAAAAAGCGGCGGGGTGAGCTCATTGTGTGCCACAGCGCGCGGTGGAGTCACTCCAGATTTATCCTGGCGTGACAGAGAGCAGAAGCGAACCCCCCGGCGGTGACGGGCACGGATCCTGCCCCGCTCTCTCCTTCCCCACCCCGGTGCCGGCGTGGTCTCTGAGTCGGGGGCGCGTGGTCCAAACCGGGGCCCCCGTGGTCTGAATCGCGGCCCCCCTCCCATTCCTCTCCCCCTTTCCTCGCCCCCCCAGGTGTCCCCTTACACTGGCTTCTCCTGCTGGGCTGTGGAATTTGCAGGGGAGGGTGGTGGTGGTGGTGGTGGGGAGCGGGGGGGGGGGTGGAAGAGGAGGGCGGAGTGGGGGGGCTGGAGAAGGGATGGCGCGGCGCCAAATTCCGCTCTGCCATGTCTCTGTAACCTGAATAGGCCAACTCCATCCCCGGTGCGAGTCCCCCGGGGCTCTGCCGCGCTCCGATGCAGTCAGGCGGGAGGTGGCTTTCGCTCGGCTCTTGTTGGCGTGTCCCCCCTCTCGCAGCCCGCCGGCCCCGGCCCGGTTCCCTGCCGGACACCGGCCGGAGCCACCGCCAGCCCGCCGGGAACCGGTCGGGCAGGAGGCGGAGGCGGTTTTGGGGGGCGAGGGGTTGGCACCGTGGCGGGGACGGGGTAGCCAAGGACATGCCCGGAGCGGGGCGGCGGCCGGCGGGGGAGAAGCCATGGAAGCCCGTGGAAGGTTACGGGAAGCCTGGGGGGGCCGGCGCTGCCCTGGCCTCCTTAGAGGAGGCAGCAGAGACCCGGGGCAGGCTATTTCTGCTGAGATCCCGAGGAAAGCTCTGGGAGAATTGTGGGCTTCTATAAATAGTGTGTGTCAGCCGAGTGGAAACAGGGCCTTGAAATGCTCCTGCTATTCTCCCGAGTGCTTGGAACCAGCTCTTGGTAAACAGGGCAGCGGTGGGGAGGGCTGTTTCCTTCTTCGGGCTCGGTAACAGGAGCGGGAGGGATGTGGGGGGGATTTTTTTGCTCGGTGATATGGCAGCGTTCCCCCCCCACCCCCTGGGGCCGGCCGGCTGGATGCCGGGCTGTGGCCGGGCTGCCCGGATGCGGGGGGCCCTGAATGCGTCGCAGATGTGTTGTCCTCCCCCCACCGCCGTCCCCTCCCTGCCCCACTGCCCGCCGAACTTCGGGGCTGGGATGCGCCGTGTGCTCCGGTCACGCTCCCCGGGGAGCCGGTGATGCCGGGGGAGGTTTTTGGGCTGGGAGGGCTCAGCTGGCCGGGAGATGCTCGGCACACCCCCCTCCCCTGGCCGGCACAGGGCTGCGTGGGGTCACAGCCTGCTTCCCTCTCTCCCCACCGCGTGTCCATCCATCTGTCCCTCCTGGCTGGAGTTGTTCCTGCTCTGCCTCGGGGCACACGCTGAGCGGTGCCTCGGCCCCGTGCGTGTGCTGGAGGGCAGGGATTTGATCCCCTGGGACCTTCCCGGGCATGTCTGGGCCCCGGGGTGCTGGGGGACCTTGTTCTTCAGGGGGTTCTGCATGCACTGGGGACGTGGTGACACGTTCCCAGGGGGTTTGCTTGGCTCTGGGGCACATCCTGGCAGCCCCAGCGCTGTGGTGAGCGTTCAGCTTCCCACCATGACCTGGCACCGTGCTCGTTTGTCACCACCCCTCGCACCCACACCCCAATATTCACCCCGTGCTGCAGACAGTGGCTCCAAAGCTGCCTTGTTATTATTTTCCTTAAAAAAAAAACACACAAAAGGGAAATAACTGGGCTGTGCTTAGCTCCCACTGGGAGTTTTTAGGGTGATGTACAGCGGGCTGAACGGTGGAGGGATCCAGGGCACTTCTGGTGGGATTTGGTGTTGGATTCAGAGTTCACCAGGGTGTCACAGGCCTGGGGGGCCCACCCCATCCCCGTGCTGCCTGCCTGGGTGCTCAGTGCTGGCACAGCAGGGCATGTTCTCAGCGTGGGTGGGAAGGGGTGAGCGCCAGTCCGGTGGGGTGTTTTATTTTTATTTTATTTTTTTCCTTCTCCATCTTTTTTTTTTCCCCTTTTTTCTTTCTTTCTTTTTTTTTTTTTTTTTTTTTTTTCCCTCCCTCTCTGTGGGTTGAGCGTTGGGGCGACAGACAGGGAAAGTCTGAGCAATGGTCTCCGTGCTGGTGCTGTCTTCAATCACCGCGTCCCAGAATCCCTCGCTCTGGGCCTTCTAGGCACAAGGGCTTACAGCGAAAATCGGCAGCTGCAGCTGCGAGTGAAAGCACAAGAGCCCGGCTGGGTCTTTGGCATCGGCAGGAGAGCAAAAAAAAAAAAAAAAAAAAAAAGCTGGGGGAGGCGAGGAGGGAAGGGAAAAAGGCGGGGGGAAAATGTGCCCTGTGGTTTTTTTTCCAGGCTTGCCACCGAGGGTTGTGTTTCAGAGCATCGGTTCCCGGGCGCGGGAAGAGGCGGGAGGATGGGGGGGGGGGTGCGCAGCGATGCCTCCGGGGAGCTCATTAAAATCTGTCGGCTCCCCCCTTTCGCCGGCCGAGAGAGGCTGGATGCGGAGAGGGAAGGAGGGGAGGGACGTGCTGGGAAGGAACATGCCGGCAAACCGGCTGCCCGGTGGGGACAGTTGCCGGCCCGGGCAGGAACGCTGCCCCCGGGGCTCACCTGTCGGAGCACGTCGGCCGCGGCGTGCCAGCGGGGCCGTGACAGGGGCTGCCGGGTGCCGGGGACTCCCTCGGCGCTGCGAGAAACCCCCGGACGCTGAGCCGGGCTCAGAGGGGCCATGGGATGCCGGGATGGCGGTGGGTGGGTTGGGGGTGGTTTTTGGGGGTGATGCCGGGGGGTCAGTGGGGTGCAGGCAGGGAGGGGAGTGTGAGTGGGAGGTGTCAGCGCGAGCATGGGCAGCGCTGGGAGTGTTGGCTGTGCGGGAAGGGTTTGGTGTGCAGGGAGGGTTTGGTGTGCAGGTGGGGTGTGCAGACAGGGTTTGGTGTGCAGGGAGGGTGTGTGGACAGGATTTGGTGCAGGAAGGGTTTGGTGTGCAGGTAGGGGGTGTGGACAGGGTTTGGTGTGCAGGTAGGGGATGTGGACAGGGTTTGGTGTGCAGGTAGGGGATGTGGAACAGGGTTTGGTGTGCAGGTAGGGGATGTGGAACAGGGTTTGGTGTGCAGGTAGGGGATGTGGAACAGGGTTTGGTGTGCAGGTAGGGGATGTGGAACAGGGTTTGGTGTGCAGGAAGGGTTTGGTGTGCAGGTAGGGTGTGCAGACAGAGTTTGGTGTGCAGACAGGGTTTGGTGTGCAGGTAGGGTGTGTGGACAGGGTTTGGTGTGCAGGTAGGATGTGTGGACAGAGTTTGGTGCAGGAAGGGTTTGGTGTGCAGGTAGGGTTTGGTGTGCAGGAAGGGTGTGTGGACAGGATTTGGTGTGCAGGAGGGGTGTGCAGACAGGGTTTGGTGTGCAGGAGGGGTGTGCAGACAGGGTTTGGTGCAGGAAGGGTTTGGTGTGCAGGTAGGGTTTGGTGTGCAGGAGGGGTGTGCAGACAGGGTTTGGTGTGCAGGTAGGATGTGTGGAACAGGGTTTGGTGCAGGAAGGGTTTGGTGCACAGGCAGTTTGGTGTGCCAGACAGGGGGTGCAGGCAGGGGTTGGTGTCCATGGGCAGAGTTCAGTTTGCAGGCAGGATTTGGAGCGCTGTCAGGGTTTGGTGTAGGGGCGGGTATTGATGTGCACAGGAAGGATTTGGTGTGCAGGCCAAGATTGATGCACAGGGATGAGGCTGGCCTGGAGATCCTGGGTGCTGGGGTGGGTCTGGGCAGGTGTTGGCAGGGGACACACCACCCTGGCAAAAATACCTCCTTCCCCTCCCCAGTGAGGGGGACTGACAGTGTTGGGGATCCCTCTCCCCATTCCAGATCCCATGGCATGCCAGAGGGAGAGCGCTGGTGCAGCCTGCCCTGGCACAGTGCGGGGAGACAGGGGAGAGGCAGAACGTGGCATTGATCCTCTCAGAGGGAGAGCAAAGCAGTTCTGGCATCCTCCAGCTCCAACCCTCTGCCCTTCCCACCGCTAAACCAGCCCCAGGCAGAGGGAGCGCCATGCCATGCCATGCCATGCCATGCCATGCCATGCCATGCCATGCCATGCCATGCCATGCCATGCCATGCCATGCCATGCCATGCCATGCCATGCCATGCCATGCCATGCCATGCCATGCCATACCATGCCACGCCACGCCATGCCATGCCATGCCATGCCACGCCATGCCATGCCATGCCATCCCTCAGCTGCTGCTGCTGCCTCCAGGGCCTCAAGCCCCACGCACACTCTTCCCTTCTTCTCTTCCCTCTTCCCTCTTCGCCTCCTGCTGACTTCAGCGCATCGGCTTGGCTCAGCGCCTGAACATTCCTTGCAAAACCTGGGCCTAAAATATCTGGAGGAGGATGGAGCGCCTTGGGCGAGGGAGATGAGCTCCTCAGCTGCAGGAAAGAGGGAGGCTGCCGGGCTGGAGGCAGCAGGGACGCTCTGCTCCCTGCCAGCTGCCAGCCCCGCTGGCCCCCCGGGAGAACGCCAGGAATAAATCTTGCCTGGTGAAGTTGGCAGTTTGGTCTGGTTTGGTTGGGTTTGGACGTGCCCAGCGAAAGCAGGGCAGGAGGGGAGCACAGCAGCCTGTGGAGCACCAGAGGGTGACACAGGGAGCAGGGGTGGCGCTGGGAGCGGGGTGGCAGAAGGGCAGGGTGGCACGGAGTGGGGTGACAGGAGAGAGGAGGGTCACGGGGGACAGGGTGGCAGGGTGACCGTGGATCAGGGTGGCAGGGCATGGGGTGAAGGGGGAGCAGGAGGACAGGGTGACATGGGAGAGGGGTGGCAGAGAGCAGGGTGGCAGGGCACTAGGGTGACAGAGGAGCAGGGTGACAGAGGAGCAAGGTGGCAGTGAAACGGGATGGAAGGGTGAGGAGGGAGCAGGAGAGTGAGCTGGGTTGGGGTGGCTGAGGAGGGACAATAACTGCTGGGAGGGAGGTGCTAGGCGGGAGCTGTGTGAGAACCAGTTTGCGAGGTCCAGATTGGCAGCAGATCCTGAACCAGGAGGAGCTGAGCATCCATACGGCCCCTGCCGAGATCAGACGCGACGACAGCGACTCGGTTTGGGGGAAGAAATTGGAGGGGGGAAGCTTTTTTGCTGAAATGAAATTTGAACCCAAAGTGGGAGGGAAGTGGAGGTGGGGGCACGGCTCTCTCCACATGGTTATTACTGCTGTTTTCCACCCAGCTGAAAGGAGAATGTAGCTTAATATGGACCCGCGGGGAGGAGAAGCACTCGGGAACGGGGATTTGGCAGGAGGGAGCTGGGAAACAGCGAGAGGAACGTAGAGGTGAGAGTGGCCAGGGCTTTGCCCAGGGAGGGAGAGGACGGAGCCGGGCTGGAACAAGGCGCTATTGTTCTTGGCGAGCAGGGGGCCGGCCGCGGCCCCCCCCCAGACCCGCAGAGCTGGCGCGGATGTGGGGAAGGTTTTTGGGACCGGTTTTTCCCGGCGGGCTGCTGGCTGGGGAGTGGGAAGAGCTCACTGTGCCGAGGGTGCACCAAAGGGAGCTCGTGAAACACCCGGAGAGGCAAAGGGAGGCTCTGGCGTTTGGTGGGGAGGTGGTGGCAGGTGAGAGGAGAGGGGTGAGGAGGGGGATTTCGGATCGGGAGCGAGAGTGGGGGTGGGGGGGCAGGGGCTTGGTGGCCAGAGGACGGTGTGGGAATGGGGCAAAACCCGGCGTTCCTCACTCTGCCAGCACAGCAGCTCCTCCCTGGTGCTTGTGTGGGGCCGGGGAGGTCAAAATGGAGGGTCTGGGGACCTTGCTGGCCTGGGGACCTCTGTCACCCGTGATTACATCCTGCTACAATCCCCTCTTCTCTGCTGGTATCTCTCAGTGGTCCCCACTGAGCCCTGCTGTCCCACGTGTCCCCTTGGTCCCTTGCCCCAGCACCTGACATCGCTGCCCTCGGCGTTTCACTGCTGCTGTTGATGTCATGGCCACATTGCCAGAGCCACGGGCTGTCCCCCAGGCCATGACAGTGCTTGGGGACTCCCCAGGGTGCCAGTGAGCAGGAATGTGGGGAACCGTCAAGGCTCATGGGGCTGGAGGGAAGAGGAGGAGGAGGAGGAGAATGGAGGGATGTGCAGTCCCATGGGCTCTGGGAGCTGTGGCCAGGGAGGGGGCGACGAGGCAGGGGCCAGGCTCAGGGCAAAGCTGAGCTTACCCCAGGCTTTCCTGGGCTCCCTGTGCCTTGGTCCTCCCAGCCCAACTGGAAAAGAAAGACCCCCCTGCAGCACATCCCTGGCATTTGCTCCCCATCCCCCCCCGTTCCCACCTCTCTGATGCTTCCAAAGCAGCGATGCCCTAAAGGCAGCAGAAGCACCTTCCCAAGTGCACACTAAATATTTGAACACGCTTGGGTGGCTCTGGCACCACTGCTGCTCTCACCCTTCCCAATCCTCCTCCCTGGCCTCTCTGGACTCCCCAAATTTAGTGGGAACCCTTCCTTTCTTTACTGGGTGCTCCTTTCCTTCCAGAGAGGGGTGTGATATTTTGCTCAGCAGCTCTTGCTGGGAATTATTTGCTCCCACTGGCAGTGCCTGGCAGCATGGTGTCACCCCAGGTGTTGTCATCGCCTGTCCCCCCCTCCCCAGCCACCCGCTGCCAGCCCCGGCTGCACGTGGTGGCACCGCGGCATCTGCACGACGCCCGCCTCCCCAGCTTCATCCCTCCTCTTCCTCCCAGCCTCAG